>BQNB010200721.1:0-10967 GCA_026074375.1 Tanacetum coccineum
AAAATCAATCTATTTACGTTAAGGAGAAAGCTAAGATATAAAACCGGTCGGGTCAAAATTTACTTTTCGTTCTCACCAACGGAAAAACTACATTCGTGTCAACTATTTTTTTTATTTCTACTAACTTTTTTTTATTTATATGAACAATAAACTAGATATTAAGACTTATATTTTAAAATTTTTGTGGGAAAACGGGGTACGTGAGAACAACGGGCAAAGGTAGGTAAGATCATATCGAAGATATACTACCATATACTAAAATTAAACATTGTCCTCAATGTTTCCTAGCCTAAGACTTAAAAACCCCATACTAGAACTCAAAAAGTCAAATGCATAACCCGAGCATGGAGAAAGTATCACAAAAATCTCAAGCTGTTTATCAAGTATGCTAAAAGATAAATGTTAGTCGATAATAATCTTAGGATATCGGATTTCCCCAAACTAATGGCAAGCAAAGGCTAGGAAGCTTGAGTGGACCGGGACAAAACACCGAACACGAGAGTCTTCAAAATTTTTGGGTCCATCCTATAATCAATCACAAGCACAAACAACAAGAATCAAAAGAGTACAAGCCACACCATATTAGAAATAAGAAAGAAGAAAGATGGATAAGCATGGGGTGCCTCCCACGAAGCGCTTTGTTTTTGGTAACCGAGTCACTAGCTTGACTCGATCCCCGCATTAAGTTGTCCACGGGGAAAGCAAATGGAAGAGAAAATCTCAATCGGGCTTTCATTAATGTTTGGATAAACATTAAAGCACATGAAAGTTCCATCCCGATGAGATGCCACCCGCTCTAAGTGGAGATGCCGGGGTCAAAAATAGTGTCTTCACTCCCGGTGGAGAGAAGTAAAGGAGAATCCACAGGGTAGGTAAGATACGGGAGAAAAGTCTAAATGACAAATGCGAAGGAATCGTCATCTTCAATATTCTAAGAAACAATAATCTCACCTCCCCCTGGGTCAAAACATTCGTCTTCATTAAGCTCATCAAAATTGTTTATCACGGGTGCATCGGGCTCAATGTCGAAGGTAAAACGCTCATACTCTGGAATAGGTTCATCGTTAAGTAAGTTGTCAAGAAAAATAATATCCTCTTCCGAGTCTAAATCACTCTCAATACTCGGAGGTATCCAGTCTTCCGAAACAAGAAATGTATCAACCTCCTCTATAAGAAATTCACTATCCATAATGGGAATAGGAGAAGAGGAGGGATTTTTGAGTACAAAAGGAATAGATGGAGTGAGTTTCAATGCTTCGATCTTATCAATGAGAAGATTGACATTTAATAATTTCTCACGAAGAATTACGTTCTCGATTTGAAAAATATCAATATCAATCTCTCCTTCTTCTTCATCAAAATCGTCTTCATCACAATCGTCTTCATCAATTCCCGGTAAAATTGGATCAATAAAATCGAGTTCACCGGCCAACTCCTCAGAAAGAAAATCAATCTTAGGAGATGTGATCGGAATATCTCGACTAAGCAAAGAGTTAATAAGTCCATATTCAGCATCAAAATGATCATTATCACAAAATGACACATCACAAATATCGTCAAAAAAACCCTTGGACTCACTTAATTTGGTAACAAGATCGCAACACTTGACTGATTACTTTGTCAGATTTCCAAGTTTCCAGAATTGTGCTAGTATGATTCGTCCCCATACCTTGAGAGTTATCGGGTTTCGGTTGGTAAAGTGGGTGTGATGGCTTTTAGTCGAATATTTATAAAATAGTATAACTCATCATCATCAACCATAGGAAAATTCCAATTTAGAAGAAAACTTTGAGCTGCCTGCTCCTGCTGTTCTTTCTGAACTGCTTGCTCTTCTTGTTTCAACAGGATTCCATCATAAATTTTTAAACCGTTAAGAAGTTTAAGCATCAATTCTTGTATATCCTCTGGTTGATTTTGCTCTTCTTTAATAGCTTGCTTAATTTTAAGAAATTTATCCTCAGCTAACAAGAAAGCCATTGGTTTTTCTTCAGGAGGTATATGATCAAATTTCTTTAAAAAGGTTTGAATAGTTTCCATTAAGTTTTCTCTGGCTTGCAAAATTTCGACACTCGTTTCTTGATGAGGATGATGAATGATTGAATACTGCAGGGGTTGAAGTTGGTCAAAACCGGAAGAATTAGAATTATAGAAATTTTGGTTCATCGGTTGATATTGAAAACTTTCATGAGAACCCCCGCAGTTCTCACAACAATGGTATTTGGTGTGCAAACTTGATGAAGTTTGTGGAAAATTATTATCATAATTTTGATTGAAACACGGGTCCGGGTTGTAGACAAACGGAACTTGAGGTGAACAATCGTAACCAAAATGAGCATCGTTTCCACATAATCAAAATATTCGTTTCGTAATACTTGGGGTTGTGGGGGTAGTCGAAAAAATGACTGAGAATCTCGGATTTGTATCCTACTTGCAATGAAAACAAATTCTCCTTTAACGCATATTTCCACACCTTTCGCAATTACATTGTCGACAAATTGAACCGTCTAAAGGACCTCCACACCCGTAGCAACTAGGTTGATAGTATGACGTCAGTAGAATTAAACAATTTAGAGGATAAGAAGAAAGAATTAAACGGATTTGAGGTTACGATGAATATTTTTGGGACCGATAAATCAAAAGTGCAAGGTAGCACTCTAAATTACGTACAAGAAAGCGGAGGAGCTGGTAAACGCGAGGCGCTATTTAGAATAACCCTTCTCCTTTTGGGTGATGTTCTAGGATCAAACCCGCCTTAAACTTCTGTTATAGTACATAATCTAAAGGTGAGCCGTAACAACGATTAACAAACGGTTATTTTTAATATTAAAATAAAAGAAAATAGAAGTGTAAAATATTTTTGTATTTTTATGGTTTTATTAAGAAAATATTCACAAATGAAAAACGATAACTTCACGAAGAAGGGTCTTCAAAACTCTAATATTCGAACGAAACACGATAATCGTAACACACTTCCCCGGCAACGGCGCCAAAAATTGATTCGTCTCTGAATACGTATACGTAATATATAGTAAAAGGATAAGTCAATTATAGTATAGTAAGTATTTTACGTCGGATTTAAGAAACAAACTTTTAACCAAAGTTGTCTCAAAAACCTCCCGGGACGTTTTTCCTCGGCGAAGCGTGAATTGAAAATCGGTTAAGTTTGTGATCGCGCGTTTCGAATGGTTTAAAAGATTTTTTTTTGAATTGTTTTCCTATTTCTACACATAAAAACACATAAAGCATGCAAGGAAAATAAACGACTGAGCAATTAAGCAATTAAACTAAAAAACGTAAACGGGAATTAAAGAAAACGCGACATTTAAGTAAGTACATCAAATTTAAACCCTACAACTTCAAATCTTATTTTTATAAATCCTAAATGAAAAAATAAAATTTTCAGAAAAAGAATTATATATTTTTTATTTATTTATTATGAATTAAAAATGATTTTAATCTAGAAAATTAATAAAAAAATACTAAACCTTATCCAAAATTCTAGAAATATATAAGGAAAAGTAGTTTGATGAACTGAGCAGAATCTAGGAAAAGTACTAACTTAAAAATTTGCTTAATAAATAAGCTCAAAATGAGCAGAAAAGAACATATAAACATAAACACTAAAAGACTATAAGAAATAAATGGTGCACTACTAAAATTGAAAAAGACCCAAGGGCAGATGGCTAGTGCGTGTGTGTTGTGAGACTTGTGTGTGCAAAGGGGAAGGTCATGGGTTCGACCCCCATGGCTTCCTTTTTGCTAAAACTATTTTATTTTTGAAAACTTTTTGAACAATCTAATAAAACAACTGTAAATAAGTACTTTTTGTGAAAACAAATTTTTTGAAAATCACTAATAAACTAGAAAACAACTTATTAATCAGACAGTTTTGACTTAACACTTTTAAACTAAACTAAAGAAACTAAAAAACTAGAATAAGCTCAAGCCTAAGCAAAATAAGCTACAAACACTTTAACCTAAGTCTAATAAACAAATCAGAACAACTTTTAAGCAAAATAAGAAACCATAAGCTGAAAAAGCCAAATAATCACTTTGTACTCAAAATAGTTTTACAACAGACAAAAGGGACTTTTTGAGCTTATTTTTAAATAAGCAAACGAATCCTTATGGACTATTGACTTATACCACTTAAAAGCTTGTCCTACAAAGTTCTAAAAACAGCTTTTGAAAAATATTTTGAAATCTATTAAAGCTAAGAAAATGCTAAATGAAAAGGCTGTTGCAGACAGACTACTACTTTTTATTTTTAAAGGTTTTTGTTAAAAGACAAAATGCTAATTTGCAAACTAAAAACAGATATTCAAACAAGCTTTTTAAAACAAATTAAGCCCTAACAGATTAAGATTGACCTAAAAACTACTTGAATTCAAAATTGCAAATCCTAATTCTAACTTGAACCAGCTGAATTTTCAGCTTGAAAATGGCTATAAGGCCTTCTTTGACTGCTGATGCAGTTGGCAATTTTTATAACCAAAGTTAAAACCAAAAAGCACAGACCTAAGGACTTGATTCTAACTTTATTTAAACACTAAGTCATGAACAATTTGAACAACAAAGACAGCTAGAACTGATTTGAGCTTAAAATGCATAACAACCTGAATTCATGATCACAGATGCTAACAACTACTTATAAACTTGATTAAAAACTGATTAAACCTTCAAAGTCCTTAAATCCTAACTTTATAAACCTCTATATGATATTTAAGAACAATTTAAAGAGCTAAATGACTCTTGACAGCACTAACTTGAGTTAGTGTTGTCTTGACCCAAACACCCCTTTAAAATACTTAACATCATATTCAACATATAAAATTAAGAGATAAGGCTTGAAACTCAAATACCAAATGTTATTAAGCTACTATAAGACCTAATGAGCAGATTTTCAAAATCAATTAAGCTAAAACTATAAGCTAATGACTAATGCTACTATTTTTGGGTTTTTAACTGTTTTATATTAAAAACTATGCAAACTAAGTTTTGATCTAACAAGCAAACTAAATAAGCATCTAACCATAATAACAAGTAGACTTAAGCTAAATTCAACAATAATAAGAAAACAATAAGTATCAGTTTACTTAAGTTTTCAAGCATTAAAGCCTTCCCGAGAAGTCGTTTTAGGTTGAAAACTTCTTTCTTTAGAAATCTAAAATCCTAACTCCGGTTTTTAAAAAAGTTGAGTAAAATTCATGGCTCAAGAGAACTATGTCGAGGGGTGTTCTATGCAAAGACCACCTTTATTAAAGGGCGACGGATTTTGCTTTTGGAAAACCCGCTGTGAGACTTATGTTAAGTCCAAAGATATTGACTTGTGGAAGGTAATTCAAGATGGTAACTTTGTCTTTACAATTGAAGATCCCAAAACAAAGTTATTAATTGAAACACATTTTATACGACTAAAAGATGATAAGAAAAGGAAACTTGGTAAAAATAACGAAGCCAAGATGACTCTTCACAATGCTCTACCACGTAAAGAGTATGAACGGGTGTAGTGTAAAACCGCCAAGGAGATGTCGCAAGTCAATGATTTTAAGATTGATCTTCTCACATAACAATATGAGAAGTTCTCAATCTCTAGTGAAGATACTATTTATAGCGGCTTCACACGGTTTAACGTTATTGTTACTAGTCTAAAATCTTTAGATCAAGACTATTCTAACAAAAACCATGTGAGGAGGTTTCTTCGTACACTCCTATTAAAATGGATAGCCAAAGTTACGACCATTGAGAAGCCAAGGATTTGGAAATACTTCCTCTTGACAATCTCATTAGAAACCTTAAAGTCTATGAAATGGTCTTAGAAAATAATGGCGTAGTTTCTAAGACCACCAAATAATAAGTCTTTCAATAGTATACTTAAAGTAAAGTTACTAGAATCAAAACTCAGTAGAATAGATATGTCATGATGGAAAGTGAGAAGTTGAAGAAATCAACTTAATCGGCGAGTGATACTTTAGGAACCTTCTTTCGAAAGAGGGTCAAGAAAGATGACAAGTTCGACATATAACGAGAAAAACCAGATCAAGGGTGGTGAAAGCTCAAGACGTGAACATGGTTGCTACAATTGCGGTAACAAGAATCACTTCATTGGTGAATTTTTGAAGCCTAAAATGACAAATCATTTGTTAGAGGAGCTTAGAGTGATAGTAAAGATGGGCATGAACCGCGAAGGGAAGCAACATGTCTCATGGCAACATCCTCTCAAAGAGGTTATTCCCATGTAGCTTGATCGTCAGACGGATCATTGACTCATGGATAGTAGATGCACCAATCATACCAGTATGAATAAAAGACTATTCAATTTATACTCCTTAAATCAAGATGAGCATATCATACCTAAAAGCAAGGTCGTCAGTCTATGTAACATCCTTCCTTCTTTTAAACATGAATTTTGTCTTGCATTCGTAGTAGATAATTCAACCATTAGGCATAGAAGATTAGGATATGCTAATATGCGCTAGCTTCAAAAGAACTAGTAAGAAAACTACCAAAAGAAAATTTTGATAGTTATTTTTGTGATGCATGTAAAATAGGAAAGCAAGTCTATGCTAGTCATAAGCTTATAAACATGATCTCGACCACTAGAGTCTTAGAACTTTTACATATGGACTTGTTTGGTCCCTCATCTATTCAAAGCTACGATGGTAATTTTTACACTTTAGTAATAGTAGACGATTACTCGAGATATACATGGACATTATTTCTAAAAACAAAAAATGAAGCTTTTGATAAATTTAAGGCACTGTGTAAAAGTCTACAAAACCTACTTGGTCGCTAGATTGTTTCAATCTGAATGGATTATGGTAGAGAGTTTGATAATGAAGTACAATTTGGTGTCTTTTGTGATAAACATGGGATATCTCACAACTTTTTGGCACCTCAAACTCCTCAATCTAATGGGCTATTGAAAGGAAAAATCAGACTTTACAAGAAATGAGTCATACAATGTTAAATGAACAATTCCTTCCACAAATATTTTGGTGTCATGCCATAGAAACCGCTTCATATATACTTAATAGGGTTTTGATTAGGAAGACCATTAATAAGACACCATATGAAATACTTAGAGGTAGAAAACCTTCCCTATAACACTTTAGAGTATTTGGATGTAGATGCATTATTTCCAACTCATTAGAAAACTCTACCTTGTATGATCTAATGTCTTACAACGCTATTTTCCTTGGATACTCTTAAACATCAAAGGAATACATAGTACTTAATAAAGAAACATTAAAAATTAAGGTATCTCTTAATGTTACTTTAGACGAAAGCCTACCCAAACCTAGGACATCACCTTTGGTAGATGACGACGTGATACAAGAACATGCCATTCAAAATCATGATGGAACCCAAAACCCAAATTGTGATTTAGAAGAAGCCATACATAGGGTAGAAAACATTAAGGAAATTAGAGACCATCCAATAGATCAAGTGATAGGAGAATTAGATGAAAGAACTCTTAGATCACATGCCCAAGATAGAAGTAACTTCTTTGCGTTTGTTTCGACCATAAAACCCAAGAACATTAAGGAAGCCATCAAAGATGAAAGTTGGACAATGGCCATGCAAGAGGAACTTGATCAATTCGTACGTAACGATGTTTAGGATCATGTTCTTTTCCTTTAGGTCACACCGTCATAGGAACCAAATGGGTATATAGAAACAAGTTGGATGAAAATGGTGTAGTATGTAGGAATAAGGCTAGATTAGTAGCACAAGGCTATAATCAACAAGAATGAAATTGATTATAATAAACCTATGGCTCGGTTGCTATATTAGAGTCAATTAGGATGCTACTTGTATATGCATGTTGTTATATGTTCAAACTTAATCAAATAGATGTAAAAAGTGCTTTTCTAAATGGAATCATCGACGAGGAAGTGTATGTTGCACAACCTCCTGGTTTTTGTTGATTTTCAAAAACCAAATCATGTTTATAAGATTAAAAAGGCTTTGTATGGACTTAAACAAGCTCTTAAAGCTTGGTATGATAGATTACAATCTTTCCTCATAAACAATAAATATAAAATAGGAATGGTAGACAACACTTTATTCACTAAAATAAAATATTTGCATCTCATCATTATTGAAATCTATGTTGATGACATTATATTTAGGTCTACTTGAAAATCGATTTGCGATGAATTTTCAAAATTGATGCATGATGAATTCAAAATGAGCATGATTGGCGAGTTTAGTTTCTTCTTAGGATTTACAATTAAGCAAATGAGTGATGGAATATTTTTCAATTAATGTGTCGTTGTGTAGGTGTTATTTTATGTATCAAGTTTTACTATTTATATTTTGCCGACTTAACCTAAAAACAACACTTTAACGGGCAGTGTACCCGGTCAGATGAAGTTTCATGGTAAGTGGGTATTCGATCACTAATGACGCGAGAGCTGTTGATTCCTAATTTCTATCAGTATTTTTGTTATCAAAGTTAACCTCTAAAATAATGCATAAGGGGGGGGGGGAGGTTCAGCCTCGGAGGACTGCACAATTTTGTGTATCTAACCTAAGGTTTTGATGACAAGTAAAGCAATAAACACACATAAGAAGACAAGAAAACGATAGAGAAGCGGTCGAGAACTAATGTAAGGAAAACGTATCAACAATGAATAATCTGATAAAATGCATGTTTGTTTATTTAGTGCAATGATTGTCTTATCTCGAAGGGCATTTCATTTCCTAGACTAGGCGATACTTCTTCCTAAGACCCTAGACACGCTATGTCTGTACAAATTAAAACGATCCGCATAAAGTAAGCATTTGTTGATTATAATCTATCTTAGGATCTAAGTAATGGTGCTCTTACTAAACCCTAGCTCATTGAGACTTTACCCACTTACTGCTTAACGGCGATTTATATACTAGTAGTCCACTGTCCGAGTCCTTACCAATGGAATAAGACGTTCTCGTTGATACCAAGGTCACCTTATGGCTCAACTAAGATCACTAATCTAAAGTCAAAGATAGGTCAATATTTGGGATCCTATGATTCTAGATATATAAATTGCAATATGGAGAGCTATCCCGGACTCTTAGCCTACGCCCAAACAACACCGAAGTTGCAGCGCATTAAATATGTAGGACTAGACCCAGTTGAATGATAGGTCGCATACTTAAGCACGTAAACGAATATAAATTGATAAACATAAACAACAATCAACGATAAATTAAGCAATCAAGATAAACAAACCAAACATTATATCTTCATAACATGGCTGATACCTAAAGGTATCAACCGATAGTCATTGTATAAATACACACGGTTTGATATATGAACGATTAAAATAAAGAAACCTTAATCGAACGCATATTCGGTTGCGCGAAGATTACAAGAGTTTTCCTATGATCTTGAGGCTCTTTTCTGACCTTCTAGGCTCCTTTATTCGTCTCTTGGTCGACTTGGTGGTTTAGGGATTCACTTGCATACCTAAGACTGAGTTTAGGATCGTCTATTTATAGAGTCTGGAAACTCGTATTGAGGTTTCTTGGAGTAAGGACCACGTCTGATATCTTCCAGAATATTTTATTACTATATTGTGAATACGTCGTATTGATGTCTCCTGGATACGGCTTATTAGGTCTCCAATCCTTCGTGGTTATTTGTAAAGTGTAGGCATGGATACGCCGTATCTTCTTGATAGGTACGATGTATTGAGGTAAAACCAGTTGATTCTTCTTCGTTGACCAAAGTATTATATACGACGTATCGTTGATATGGATACGGCGTATTCTTCAAAGTCAGGCAATGGTCTTTTGATTCGTCAAAGTCTTGGATACGTCGTATAGGTCTAGAATAATACGGTGTATTTTCTGTTAGATCAATAAACTTTCTCGAACTCTTCGTTTATGCTCTAAAATGCGTGCCTTTTAGCATAACTTCACCAAGTACTCCATAATTACTGCAATTCTCAAATACAAATAATTGCAATAATTCTACAAAATAGGTTAATATCATGGGATAAACGATGCTATAAAATAGACGTTATTTGATGTCATCAACTACCTGTGTACACTTGTGAGCACATTCAATTTTGTATATGATAATGCTGAGATGGAAGACAACATGGATGTTGATAAGGAAGATCGGAAATATTGTTTAGGTGATATGTCGATTGGCTTTGAAGAAGATACATCTAATGGGGAGATCAAGGTGACTTTATATCAAGAAGATCATAAAGCATTGTGTAATAAAATGGATGTTGCGGTATTTAATGAATAGGTTATTTTCATTCTTGTATTTTGTTTTACAAATATTTCTGTATTTAATCCATTGTATCTAATAAACTTTTCTTGTAGAAAAAAGGTGAATCTTGATCAGTTTATCGCAGATGTAATGCATACCGAAAACATGTATGTTGCCATTGAATCGCATAGTTTCGAATCGGTAAGTGTTGTTCTTGCCAACACTTAGAATAAAAAAAATTATTCTTGACAACATGATTATGTCTTTGGCAGTATCAAATTATGAATTTGTCAGAAGAAAACCCTATGAAGGTTAATGATACAACATCTTTGAAAACTGGTTTTTGTGTTGTTAGAAGGAAGTAGAAACTCGGTGTGGCTCTCCAATCGCCATATGAGCAAAAACAATTAACAACACCACCTCTTGCAAAAAGGCGAACAATTACTAGTCAAATATTGGAATCAATAGAATTCCCTAATGAGTCTGAGGTTGTGGTGAAGAAGAGAAAAAATTTGAATCAACCACATTTTCCGGTGTATCAATCACACCTTTTTCAGAGGTAACAGTGCCTTGTTATATTAAAGCATTATTAAAGACGAAAAAAATGGCAAGGCTACCCAACTGTTCAAATTTCCTTGGGATCCATATGGCATTGTTGTTTATGATCGTTTTTGGTTAGCTTTTTTGGGTTTGGAGGAAAAAAGAGGGTGGTTGGTCGACATTGTACGATCTCTATTTCTATATACATTTTTAA
>BQNB010200722.1:0-10967 GCA_026074375.1 Tanacetum coccineum
GATCATATAATCTCCTTAAGACCCTCCTTTGGTTCCCAAGACCTCTATTTCATCTTTGACCATATAATATCATATATATATATATATACTAGTATGAAAGAGTAAGAACACAAACATACACAAAAACACTTGGTAAAAATCAAAAGAAACCTCCCTTTTTCCTCTTATATGGCCACGGCAAACAACCACCCTCATACACAATCCATACCTTGATTTTCTAAGAGCATACACACATACACACATCATTCCTAAGATATACTAAGGTGTTTGCAAGCCTTGGTTAACCATTTTCACTTATTGAAGCAAAGAAAGTAAGATTAAGGTTTATAACCTAATCTAGGGTTTTCATAATTGCAAGCTTTAGTTTTATATCTAAACAAGGGTTTAGATACTTTAATTCATCATCATACATCTCATTAAGGTTATCTAAAAACCTTTATGTCTTTACTTTTATCATTTTTATGTGTTTACATGTTCTATATAACTAAATCATCATTTAAGGTTTTAAACATGTTAAATGGATAACTTACTTGTGATTATAATTTTGTATACTTTTTCATATGATATGTGATTGGTAATATCATGGAATAATGATATTATAAGTATGTTAACATGTTGGTTTAAGTGGAAAATATTTAAGTAAAAACTAGTGATTAAAAAGTATAAAAAAAAGTTATAAAAACAATTTTAAACACATTTTTATCAAAAATTATTTTAGGGGCTGCGTATTGAAATACGGAAATTAAAGTATTTATTATATATTTTTAGTACAAATACTAACATGTCCACAGAGGATCAGTGATCAGTGTAAAGAAACTCTAAAAAAACCGATTTATAACAAAAAGAGAGATCGCTAATTTTAGTTAATGAGCTAATTAAAACTTTTATAAAAATAAAATTTTATAAAAAGTACTGTTCCTCAGAGACTTTATTTTATGAAAACATCTTTATATGATAGAGTGCTTTTAAAAACAATGCCGTGCTAGAAAGAATCGGCTAAAAACTAAGCAATAACGAATAAGAATACGGACATTTAGCGAGTTTCTTTCGACAACGAAAACATAAAAATAAACTTAGGGCTGTTTAACAGTAAAAATTACTGTTCACACACCATAAGTTCCCCAAAATTTTGAAAATGTCAAATATTGATAACATCGTTCTTAATACGAAAGCGTGGTGCAAAAGAAATGTCAAAATCGGGCTAAAACGCGAAAGTTAAGTCGTTTTTACTAAAGAGCAATTATAAACGTTTTTACTTAGTAAACACAATTTTAGCCAAAACAATTAGATGGTGATTGAAGTTGGGTGGGGGGGGGGGGGGGCTATATAGACCTACTATGTGGTATTAATCAACGTCGCAATATTACTAGGAGTTTCATAATGAGGCCCTTCGGGGGGCGTATCGACGAGTTTTGAGATTATTACGATTTAAATGTCCCTAGCTTCTCCCAATACCTCACACATGAACCATCTTAATTATGATAAGCCCGAACTGATAATATGATGACTATACAGCTATAGAACATTCAAAGTGTTAGACTTAACACCTATATAGGATTATGGTTGCATATCATTTCTAAGCTGAACGCATTTTCTATTGTAATGCCCCCACTTGTTGATTACCAATTCACCTCAAGGTGAGTTCATACCCCCATTTTTCTATAATTGTTTTACAAAATCTAACGGGGTGAAGTACATTGCTGTTTTACTATTGGACACAAGTGTTTATCAAAGTGTAATGCTATCTCATGATTATATGCTATCCAGATTACTGCCTGATTATTAATGCCTAAGTTACCTTATTGCCGTGAAGTCCCTATTTATCATGAACCGTTAATTGCTATTATAGTGAGCGCTGGTGTTATGGATAGATCTATCGGGACTGACAATCCCCACCTTTACTTGGGTCACTAGTTTGATCAGGTGCATTTAACATTGAGAGGTGTCCGGGTGTTGGCAAGCATCCTATAGTACGATTGGGGCAAAATTCTAGTTAAGGCTTCGGTGTCATGAGCTTAGTGCAATAATATATACTTAGACTTGATGAATGTGTTTCTCTTGTCTACATTACTTGTTTTGGACTTCGGAATATGTACTTAGTCCACCATTACTTCGATCTTGTGGTCCACTTTTAAATACTTCTTGATTTGATGAATCACTACTTGGATTTTGGATGGATTTCGGAAATAACACTTTTAAATGTTGTAACGCTACTTTTCTTCTGAAATATTTCTTAAATTATTTCAATATTGCTTTTTACTTAAACCTATGAATTCACCAACATTATTGTTGACGTTTTAGGCTGTAATATTTCAAGTACTATTTTGCTAGTGGAGCATTGGTAGCATCGTGTACGCGCGGAAATATATATATTTGTTAGAAGGCTTAATAACCTTGAAACTATATGACAACGTTTTGACAATGTTTTCTAATACATTATAAATGGAACCTGTGTAACTCTGACATTTTTACTAAATTGAATGTGACATTTTATAAAACGTCTCTTTAGAGGTCGTTTTCCCGTGACTTGTTTTTTTGACCCTGAAGTAGCACCCCAACCTTAACCATTTCCGCAGCGTTGACCTGATTGTTCGGGGGTGTTACAAGCAGTACAAACAACAAACAATGCAACTTATTAACCTCAACAAGCAATAACTTTTCTCTGAGCAGTCTTAATGCCTTAACCTTGACAGATACTAATATTCACAAGCAGTAGTAACTTTTTGTACAAATCAGTAGAAAACACTTAGCTTATTTTCACTAGCAGTACTAAATATTCACTAGCATAATAACTATTACTAAGCAGAGTAAACACATAGCATATTTTTTTTTGAAGTTCATGACACCACTAAATCAAGCTGAGCACATTACCAACAAACATGACAGCAGTAATTTCAAACAACATCAAAAGACTTTAATCCCACAATCCTCCTTTAAAAAAATGGATAGTCTTGTTCAAAATCATCAAGTTACTTCCATTTAAAGCTTCATCAAACCACCAGTAGGATGGCATCCAACACTTCTTTTACTTCTTAAGCTGTTTTCATTGAATGAATTTAAGAAGCTGATAAGCCATTTCACTTTCATAGTCAATCATAAGCTTCTTTTCCAACATCATTGTAAATGTAGATGGTGTAAGAGGATACTTCTTCTCTACCAACATA
The DNA here is from genome assembly GCA_026074375.1 of Tanacetum coccineum. Taxonomy (NCBI): domain Eukaryota; kingdom Viridiplantae; phylum Streptophyta; class Magnoliopsida; order Asterales; family Asteraceae; genus Tanacetum; species Tanacetum coccineum. The sequence continues at coordinate 3,165 of BQNB010200722.1, forward strand.
TAAATCTACACATGTTGCATCCTTAATGAATGTACTCCATAAGATTCATACAGCTTCCAATTCAACACTTTGTAGTCTTGTTGATTCTTCCATACTTTATCTTCTATATGTGGTTCAAACATTGTTTTCAATCACCCCATAATATCAAATCCAAGTCTTCCACTGGTCTTGTTGACTCATATTTAGAATTTACCAACTTGTATAAATTTTCCAAATCTTCCCTGTCAAAACTTTTAAGCATGTGACTAAAGATCATGTACGTTAGTTTTGAGACTATCCATCGCACTCATTATTATGATAATAGCTTTTTCTTCCTTCTATAAAAATCTTCCAGCCAACAATACTGAAGACTTAACAACGCCGAAAGGTATAGAACATAAATAGTTACTGTCTTTTTCATCTGGAATGATTTCCATTTCTTTGTTTAAGCTTTGCTGTTTCTTTGTCATCATCCACCTTTTGCTTATATGTAACTCTCATGTACCAAGCTTTGTATCTGCTCTTATTTTTTTTGCTTTTCACTAACTCTGTTCTAACGTCATCAATGTATTTACCCTTTTAGAGATGCTCTGTAAACATCTCTTGGAAGAAATCAAACTCTTTCAACTTCAAATCTTTTAGCTTGATCCATCCATGTTCTTTAGAATGTACATATTATCTTTCACTGTTGACTTTTGTTGGTGTATTTTCTTCATTCTCTTAAGCCTTTTAGCTTCAAATGCATTCAATCTTTTCTCTAAGAGTTTGTTGAAATAATATAGCCTTTTTTAGATAGACAACCTCTTCTATGTTTCTGTGCTTGCAATCTTTAGCATCTGATGATCTAGCATGATCTTTGCCTGTATATCATCCCATGTTCAATCAAGGCAATATTGGCTTCTTTTTCTTTTTCAGCTTTCTCTCTTGCAAGTCTTTCTTCTTCATCAAATTCAGCTTGTAGATTTAAAGCAGTTTCTTCATCAAGACTGATTTGATCTTTCTTCTTCATAGGCTTTACAAGTTCTATCAATATCCCTTTACCTTTGTCCTGTGATTGTTGTGAAGATAGTTGTGAAGATATTGTTGTTGTAGATTCACCCAGCTCTTGTACAACTATCCCTTTCTTCTTAGGCTTTGTACTTTTCATTTCTTCAAGTGCTTGAGCTAAAGTAATATCATCAACAATATTAATTGTAGCAGTAGTTGTTGTAGCAGCACTAACAGTTGTTGCAGCACTAGCAACACTAACTATATCACCAGCAACACTAACCTGAGCAGCATCAATAATTAGCTTAGCAGTGTTAATAACTTCAACTACTTCTTCAGCAACTTCCTCACCAGCAGAAACATTCATATCATGAACACTAACCAGGGTAATTTCTTCATCTGCATCAATAGCATCAATCCTCCCCTATTTGGATGCATCCTTACCTAAACTTTCTTCATCATCAGAGGATTCTACCCTAGCAGTCAAACCAACTTTGTATAATCTCTTCAGCCTATGAGTTCTTGACCTACTTTTCTTTTCAAACTTCTAGCAATCTCATTAAATTGAGTAGTCTTTGTGATCTTTGTCAATAATATACGTAATAATATCCAAAGTATAGAAAATTCCAAAACTACCCTTGAGGACAAAGGTTGTAGGAAAAATCTTACAAAAATACTACACGTTTAACCGGTAAGAGATTACCGGGTCGTTTTCCCAAAGATTTATAAAATTGAGACCTCGTTTGTTATTTGGACAATGACTTGAATTGGTTCGAAGATGATTTTTGATTGATAATCTATTTCTACAACTAAAAGCAACTAAAACAATTAAGCACAAATAAAAATAACGGGAATTAAAGAAATGCACAATTAAAACCTAAAATATAATAAAATTAACCCTAAATGATTTTCTAAACTATTTTTAATCCTAATTGACTATTAAAAAGGAAATGCTAAGGAAATCCTAAAACGAGAGCTATTTAAACTAAAAACGAGAACGGGAACGAAATCCCGTTCTTTAAAAATTGCACTTTCAAAATATTAACCCTATGAAAGAAATTTTTGAACCAAAGCCTAGAGAATAATAAAAGAAAATTTTAGAAAAAAGAATTTTATTTTTTTGATTATTTTTCTATTTTTTATGAATTTTTAAAGTTTTTAATAAAAATAAATGTTTAAAAATACTAAACTAATCCTAAAAATTCCTAGAAAATTACTAAAAGTGTAAAACGACTTACTTGATTTTATAAAAATGCTAGACCAAAATAAGCTAAAACGAAAAGCTCTTAAAAGCTAGGAAAAAGCTACGGCTTGTAATAAAATTAAGAAATGAAAAAGGTGTTTAAAAGAAAAGTGTAAACAAGGAATGTTGGATGAGCTAATGTAGCACAGATGGTTAAGTGTGTGAGAGTGTGGGACGTGTGTTTGTTAAGCAGGAGGTCTTGGGTTCGAATCCAAGGCCTCTTGTTTTTTTTTTTTTTTTGAAAATTTTGAAAACAAAGTTGAAAAACAGCTTAATGTGAAAACTTTTTGTGAAAACAACTTTTTAGAAAACTACTAATAAGCTAGAAAATTGCTTAAAATTCAGACAAACTATACTTAACCATTTTTTTACTTTTTTATCAAAACTAAATAAGCTAGAAACTAATGATAAGCTAAAACTAAAACTTAATAAGCTATAAGCTTCTAAAAACTAACCTATCAAGCTTGTCTAAGCTAGAAATGAGCAAAAAGCACAAGCTATAAGCTGAAAATCCAAATAAGCTTTTTAAGCAAAACTTAGTACCAAACAGACCTAATGGCACTTTTTAAGCTTAAATTTCTATAAGCTAATGGACACTTAAGACAAATTGGCTTATACTTACCTCTACCTTGACCTATAAGCTACAAATAAGCACTTTTGAAAAGAACTTTGAAAGACAAGTGCTTAATAAAAAAACTGGTTGAAAACAGCTCGCTGAAAATACACAAACCAGCTGAGTGAACTTATGTTTTGAAAAGACAAATGGATACTTTGATAGCTTAAAACAAATGACCTAATTAGCTTATTTTTAAAAAATAATTTCAAACAGGTTAAGAATAACCTAAAAATTACTTGTAAACCAAATTTTAGACTTTAAAAACTAAAATTACCCTCTGATAATTGTTCATGAAAATGGCTATTTATCTGTTTTCTTTATCTGATGCAAATGACACTTTTTAACCCAAATCATAAAAACTACAAATGAAAACTAAATGACTTGATTTAAGCAACCTTATGACATTAAAACTAAAGTATTTTGAGCAATGACAATAACTAGAAAGGTCTTAAGCTAAAAATGCTACTATGACAGCCTTAATGATCACAGGTTCAAAATAGCAACTAGAAAACTTTACAATCATAACAAACTACCTAAATCCACAACTTGAAGCCGAAAAATATATCTCAAAATAAGTTTTAAGAAACAAAGATGTCACAAGCAGTACTAACTCTTAGTTAGTACTGCTGTGCCAAACACTCACATTAAACGCAGTCAAATGCCCCTTTTTAAGCTAGAAAATGCAAATAAGCTCTCAAACTAAGATACCAGATACTATAGAGCTGAAAACAGACAAAATGAACAAAATTCAATAAGTAAATAAGCCAGAATCAATAAACTAACAACTATGCTATATTTTTTGGTTTTTGACAGATTTATAAAAAAAATGAAAACTAAGATCTAAACTAACTAAAGAACATATTAAGCAAATGATAAATAATTATACAGCAAGACAAGCTAATAACAACAAAAATAAGCAGGCAATAAGCAACTATAAGCTGAAATGTAAAGTAAGGCTTTTAAAAGGAAAAATGAAAAACTTACAAGAGCCTTTGCTCTAAACAAGGCTAAGAATAAGCTCAAGTGAGCTATCAACAAGCTCTAGCTTATCACAAGGATAAGCTAGTAAAGTCCCATAAGCTCTTCCAGGGTAAGCTTATCATCCAAAGCAACCAAATCCATCCATAGCATAGGTATTAAACTGATTTTAAATGTGTAAGTAAATTAGTGATCAATTTGAGTTCAATCTAAGCTTAGAGACTTAGATGATCATGAAGATTAGCTATAAAGGCGAGCTTATGAACACTGACAACTTATTCAATCAATGATTTGAGAAATATCTTGTGAAGTGATTAATCCTTTTTAGGTTACTCTGTGATGCATAAATGTTAGTTTGTCACAAAGTTGTACGTTGGAAAATCGAGTTGTTTAAAAGCGAAACGAAATAAAAGATGTTTGTTTGGTGTTTCGTGGTAATAAAAGAAAGAAATAGAGGGTTTTTGTAGTTTTGATGTTGTGGTCATGATGGTTGAATAATATATAATGCTAGAATGCTTATTTTTTATACTAGCTTGTATAGCTTATTCGGGGCTTATTTATAAGCTATTTCCCTCTTGGCGTTATATGAGCTTATAAATCCATCGTGTACTTTTCTCAAAAATCACTAGGAAAGGACTTTTTATTATATTTTGGTTATGGCATATCACACTCCAAGATTTGAAGAAATCAAGAAAGCTGAGTTTACAAAGCTTCCGCACCTCTGAATCAATGTCTTCTTCAAATAAGTCATGAAGTCTAGAAGAAGAAAGATCACAAAAGCTTTTAGGATTACAACAAATATGAGCATGTCGGACCACAATTCAGCAAATGGCAAAATGAAGAAAAGATCACATATAATTCAAGTTCTAGAGATCAAGATCAAGTTATCAAAACAAGTAATTCAAGTTCTAAAGATCAAGATCAAGTTTCAAAGATTGGATTACTACTGAAGCACAAATACATCAAGTGAAGAACCCCAAAAGACTACGAGTTGAAGACACTGACAGTATACGCTAGAACTCAAATAATTAGCGCTGCTGGATTCGAGGGAAAAGAATTGAAATCTACAATTAAGATGTGCATATCTCGAGCGACCTGTCCTAGGGGGAGATTGTTAGAAACAAAAAATTGAAGTCTAACAAAGAAGTTTCGGTCACTCGAAGTTAGACGACGTTTGATAGCTCGTTATTTAATGTATTATAATGCAAATAGGCCATTGAGCAAAAAGTCCACAAAAGGCCCACAAAAGCCTACATAGGCCGGCCCCCCTTAGAGTATTTATACTCTTGTTTTTCTTTTTCTAGGGTAAGACATTCCATCATACACCAATACATTGTCAAGATTAGGTTTACCCTCCTTTTATGTTTTGTCTCTTTTTTCATCAATAAAGTCTTTAATTTCTTGCATCTTGATTCTATATATCATAATTAAGGTTGTGATTGAATGATCATGGAACCTACATGTTTGTTATGATTAAACATGTCATTTTCAATCAAGGAATGATTTTTTAAGGAAACTAAGTTTACCGAATGGGCTTGTCAGGATATATTTATAATTATTTATTATAAATATTTAATTATAATACTTATCTATTTACATTAAATAGTATAAGTATGTACCGTTAAGATATCAGATTGATATGATTATGGAGTATGTAATCAACCATCACACCACTAAAGACTATTTTGAGTACTTGTACAACGCGTCTAAACTCTATGCATCAAACGTAAAGATTGTTTTGGAAGAGAATGATTAAATTGGGACATTAACTGGACTAGGTCGTGTATGGGTGTCGTTGCATTTGCTTGTGTAGTAGAAGTTGGTTGCTAAAGGCTTGCTTAAGGTGAATTCTCGTAGCCCTATTTTTTATTGTTTTTCCATTGGGGGAAAATGATACTCAAATGTGTTTTGAAATGTTTTGAAATGAACTGTGCGAAATGTGGTTTTGTTTTGGGACAAGTATATGCTTATGACTGCTATGTGAATATTATGTGCTGACATACTTGCATGTACTGCATTTGGCATGGCAAGGTTCTGTGTGGTACTCGCAATGTACAGTGTTAGGCATTGTGAGGTTCTGTGTGTTACCACTTAATATAGTGCTCTAGCTGGTAGGCCTTTAGGTGGGGGAGTTGCAATTTTATATTTATGTGATTAGATCAGATGGGTACGCTACACCTACCCAGTGTTAGATTGTATTACATATATTCATTGTCATATAGCACTATTGTCCCCTGTTTGAAGTATTGGCATAGCTTTTGGGTTTAAGGTCAAACCTACGAGCTCACCAACATTATTGTTGACGTTTTCGAGTATCATTTTCAGGTGAAGTGAAAGATGAGTAGTTTAGTGATTGATAGCCGACTTAGAAGTATCCCGTGTGGAATTTCGTTTAAAGTCTTGCTTGCTTGTTGTTTGATTTTAGTATTTGGAGATCTTGGATTATATTTGGTTATGGTCCCCTGCAAGGGCATATGAATAAATGTAAGAGATTATGGATTTTAGTTGCAATTTAGGACATCACTTAAATTGTTCAAGGTTGATGGTCTTCATAGCACTTGGAGTTTATGCATTGTAGTTTTCTTTATTTTTGTACCTTGTGTTATGATTGATCATTATGTTGCATTCCTGAGTTTCCGCCATTGTCGAGGTGTGATAGGTTATCAATGGTCACATTCATTAATGGGTATTTGACATCATTTAGGTCATACGCATTGGGTTGTAGTTGCTTAGAGTGTCATGTTATGACAAATCCATGACTGGTGATCGATAATGGGTAAATAACATGGGTCATGGGTTATGTGCATTGGGTTGTAGTGGCTTACAGTGTCATGTTATCGACATATACATGACTGGTGATCGACAATGGGTAATTAACATTGGTCATGGGGCATGTGTATTGGGTTGTAGTGGCTTATAGTGTATTGGAACCTATGCATGACCAGTGATAATGGCTAATTCACATGGGTCATGGGTCATGTGCATTAGGTTATCACTGGTCACATTCATTAATGTGTATTTGACATCATATGGGTCATATACACATTGGGTTGTAGTTGCTTAGAGTGTCATGTTACGACACATCCATGATTAGTGATCGACAATGGGTAATTAACATGGGTCATGGGTCATGTGCATTGGGTTGTAGTGGCTTACAGTGTCATGTTATCGACATATACATGACTGGTGATCGACAATGGGTAATTAACATGGGTCATGGGTCATGTGCATTGGGTTATAGTAGCTTATAGTGTATTGGAACCCATGCATGACCGGTGATAATGGCTAATTCACATAGGTCATGGGTCATGTGCATTTGGTTATCACTGGTCAGATTCATTAATGGGTATTTAACATTATATGGGTCATATTAGGGGTGTTCACTAGGTGGTTCGGTTTGGTTTGTTGGAAGATTTAAGCTATCCGTCACGGGGCGGGTAATTAATTTTTCTATCCGAAATTGAACCTTACTACGCGGGTAACCGGACGTGCAGGTACCCGTAGTGAGCGGTTACCGGCGGTTCGGTCACGGTTAACCGTTTTTGACGTTCAATCGAGTTTAACCGTATAAACAATGTACATGAAATAACTTTATAGTAAAATTAAATGACATTGAATTTAAAAGTCATATAAAACGTAAGTATTCCGTTACAATAATTGCATTCAAATATTCATATATAACTTATTAACAAAAAATATTACTCGACGTTTATAGATTACGATCACATTAATTAATTTTTACACATATATATTTACCAATGTTCACATTAGGAGCTAAAAATTCGTTATACAATAAAAGTATTACAACAATCATGAGGGTTTAGTTTGAACACCCCTAGGTCATATGCATTGGGTTGTAGTGATTTATAGTGTCTGCATGAAACGTATAATTGTTAAAAAAAATTACTTAACGAAATTGGAATCACCGGGTTGAGTTTTTTTTTAAATTTTGATTGTTATTTTTTTATTAAATTTATGGAAGTTTTAATTTAAATTTTGT
>BQNB010200723.1:0-10967 GCA_026074375.1 Tanacetum coccineum
TAAGGTGGTATAAAGGTTCATCAATTCATTAAGTTGCAGTCTGTCCTCTCCACTAGGTGGATCATTGGACTCATTAGGTATAGTGTCATCCTCAACCATATTAGGTTCACTAGGTTTGGTAACCTCAGTGTCCCTTATTCTCCTTATCTTTTGTTTTCGTAGTTGGGATGGTTAAGTTGATGTGGTTTCTATGGTTGGGATTGATGCTTGTGGTATTGATGTTGTTAGTGTTGCTGTTGGTGTTGTTGTTGTTGGTGGTGGTGGTGTTGTTGTTGTTGTTGTTGTTGTTGTTGATGGTGTTGTTGTTGTTGTTGTTTGCACAACCATTGTAGGGAACAATGGTGTGTCATTACCAGAAAAGTCTTTGTTTTTCCTTTTCATGTTTCCAAAGATCTTTTTGGTATGGCAGGGAACCTTATATTTTCTATAATGCACATGTAACCCCTCTAATTGATTTACAAAAAGTTGAACAAATCTAGGATACATTAAGAACTTAATAGCTTTTGCATCAAGATTTTGAATCATACCTTCCAGAATATATTTTGAGAAGTTGAATTGCTGATTGGTAGATAGACAAATAATAGCAGATGCATCAATTGAACTGATTTCATTCCATGTAGTTATCTTTGCACTAAGGCACTGCAAAAATGTATGAATCAAGAACTTCCATTGTGGACTGAAAAATGCCTTGTAGAATGTCAGCTTGTCATAACCCATTCTTGCAATTTCTTTAAATATTGTTGCATTAGGCAAACAATCCATCCCACCTTCATCATTGAACTGCAACAAACTCCTTATAGCAGCTTCAGATACCACTATCTGTTTTCCATCAACTAGGGCTTGGATCTCTGCTATCCCATTCACCTTCTTAACTTGTGCAGTTGTCCAATATTGAGTTACACTTGAGACATAAACTATTGGGTTAACTGTGAGGTCATAACGAATGCAACTTGCATTCAAGAAGTCTATTATCTTCTCAAATCCTTCAGACTCCATGGGTTTTTCCAAAAACGCAATCATATTGTATGCTTCGGCAAACTATACTAACAGTTGTAAGTATATGCCTAACAGCATTAACTTCCATCAGCATTAAGTTATGCCTAACAGAATTAACCTGCAGCAATAGCTTTAGGTGTTTGCTTAACAGCATTAACTTGCAGCAACAGCTTTAAGTCTTTGCTTAATAGCATTAACTTGCAGCAACATTAAAACCTTCAATTCCATTCTAATAAGCTTTATCATCACAAAATTAACACACTTTTTGCACACAAAACACTCTATTCTCTATTTTTGTTTTTGAACTCACCATTTCTCTCATTTCTTTTACTCACCAATACACTCAATTCTGTTTTTAGTTTGCCTCTCAGCTCTATTGGATAGTGGTGTTAGCACCTTATAGCTCATTGCGTTTATCTAAGATTATCACTGTGACACTGAATATTTTGGTCACTTTTGCATATAGGTCCTTGGGTGTTCATTTGTGTCATGTTATATTCGATTAGGGGTGTTCTTTGCAGTTGTGGTGATTCTTAGGTATTTGTCTTAATGAGGTGGACGGTTTTTGAGGTGGATTTTGGGAGGTGGAGGTTTTTGAGGGGGGGGGGGTTTGTGGTAGGGGTATGTGGGTGGTGTTGGGGAGATGGGGAGATTGGTGGTGTGGGTGTTGAGGGGGGTGACTTGTGATTTATTTTGGTCGTTTTTGTGGGGGGGGGGGGGGGTGGGGGGAGGGGGGGGGGGAGGGGGGCGTGTGTGGTGGGGTGGGGTGGGGGCGGGGTGAGGGGGGGGGGGAGGGGGGGGGGGGAGGCGTCTGGGGGGGTTCGGGGGGGGGGGTGGGGGTGGGGGGGGTGGGGGTGGGGGGGGGTGGGGGGGGGGGGGGCGTGGTTGGGGGGTCGGTGGGGGGGGAGTTGGGGGAGGGTGGGGGGGGGGGTGGGGGGGGGGGGGGGTGGGGTGGAGGGTGGTGGGGGGGCGGGGGGGGGAGTTGGGGGCGGGGGGGGGGGGGGGGGGAGGGGGGGGGCTGGGGGGAGGGGGGGGGGTTTGGGGGGGGGGGGGGGGGGGGGGGGGGTGGGGGGGGGGGGTGGGGGGGGTTTAGGGGTTGGGGGTGGGGGTAGAGGGGGGGGGGGGTTTGGGGGGGGGGGGGGGGGGGGGGGGGGTCAGGGGGTGGGGGACAGGATGGGGGGGGGGGGGGGGGTGGGACTTGGGGGGGGGGAGGGGAAGGGGGTGGGGGGGGGGGGAAAGGGGGGGTCGGGGGGGGGGGGGGGGGGGGGGGGTCAGGGGGCGGGGGGGGGGGGGGGGGGGGGGGGTGGGGGGGTGGGCGAGGGGGGGGGGGGGGGGGGTAATTTGGGGGGAGAGGATGGGGGGGTGGGGGGGGGGGGGGGGGGGGGGTAGGTGGGGGGGGGTGGGGGGGGGGGGGGGGAGGGGGGGGTGGGGGGGGGGGGGGGGGGGGGGGGGGGGGGGGGGGAGGGGATTCTGTGGGTCGGAGGCCTGGGGGGAGGGGGGGGGGGGGGGGAACTCTTCGGGGGGGGGGGCGGGTGGGGGGGGGGTGGGTTGGTACAACGGGGGGGTTAAGGGCGGGTAAGGGAGGGGGGGGGGATTTAGTGGGGGGGGGGAGGGGGGGATGGGGGGAGGGGCGGGGGGAATTGGGGGGGGGGGGTGGTAGGGGGGGGGAGGAGGGGGATGGGGGCGAAAAATGGGGGGGGGGGGGGGGGGGGGGGGGGTGGTTGGGGGGGGGGGGGGAGGGTAGGGGGGGGTTTTAAGGGGGGGGGGGGGGGGGGGGGGGGGGGGGGGGCAGGGGGGGGTGGGTTTTACCGGGGGGGGGGAGGGGGGGGGGGGGGTCGGGGGGGGGGGGTAAGGTTAAATGGGGGGGGTAGTAAGGGGGGGGGGGGGGGGGGGGGGGGGGTGGGGGGGGGGGGGGGGGGGGGGGGTTTCGGGGGGTGGGGGGGGGGGGGGGGGGTGTGGGGGGTCGGGGGGGGGGGGGGGGGTGGCGGGGGGGGGGGGGGGGGGTGGGGGGGGGGCGGGGGGGGGGTGGGGGGGGGGGGGGGGCTTCACAAAATACGGGGGGTGGGGGGGGGGGGGGGGGGGTCGGGGGAGTGGGGGGGGGGGGCGTGTGGGGGGGGGGGGGCGGGGGGGGGGGGGAGGGCTACTAGGGGAGGTGGGGGGGTGTGGGGGGAGGGGGGGGGGGGGGGGGTGGGGGGGGGGAGGGGTGGGGGGGGGGGGGGGGGGGGGGGGGGTGGGGGGGGGGGGGGGGGGGGGGGGGGGGGGGGGCGTGGGGACTGGGGGGGGGGGTGGGGTAAAGGGAGGGGGGCGGTGGGGGGGGGGGGGGGACGGCGGGGGGGGGTGGTAGAGCGGGGGGGGGCGGGGGGCGGAGGGGGGGCGGTTGGGGGGGGGTGGGGGGGGGGGGGGCTCGTGTGCGGGGTTCGGGGGGGTGTGGTGGATGGGGGGGGGGGTTGGGGGGGGGGTAGGTGGACTTGGGGGGGGGTTAGGGGGGGGGGGGGGGGGGGGGGTATGGGGGGGGGGGGCGGGTGAGCAAGGGGGGGGGCGGGGGGGGGGGGGGGGGGGGGGGGGGGGGGGGGGGGGGGGGGGGGGGGGGGGGGGTTGGGGGGAGGGGGGGGGGGGGGGGGGGGGGGGGGGGGGGGGGGGGGGGGGGGGGTGGGGGTGGGGGGGCTGGGGGGGGGGTGGCGGGGGGGGGGGGGGGGGTTTGGGGGGGAGGGGGGGGGGGGGGGGGGGGGGGGGGGGGGGGGGGGGGGGGGGGGGGGGGGGGGATGGGGGGTGGGGGGTGTGTAGGGGGGGGGGTTATTTACCGGGGGGGGGGGGGGGGGGGGGGGGGGACTGGTGGGTGGGTGGGGGTGTTCTGTTTTGGGGGGGGGGGGTGGGGTGGGGGGTATTTGGGGTGGGGATGGGGGGTGGGGGGGGGGGGGGGGGGGGGGGTTGAAAGGTGGGGGTGGGGGCGGGGGGGGGGGTGGGGTCAAGGGGGGGGGGGGGGGTACGGGGGGGGGGGGGAGGGGGGGGGGGGGGGGGGGGGTGGGGGGGGGGGGGGAGGGGGGGGGGGGGGGGTACATGGGGGGGGGGGGAGGGGGGGTTCGGGAGGGGGAAGGGAGGGGGGCGGGGGGGGGGTAGGGGGGGGGGGGGGGGGGGGGGGGCGGTGGGGGGGGGGGGGGGGATAGGGGGGGGGGGGGGGGAGTGGGGGGGGGGGGGGGGGGTGGTAATGGGGGGGGGGGGGGTGGGTGGTGGGGGGGGGGGTAGGGGGGGGGGGGGACGGGGGGGGGGGGGGGAGGGGGGGCTGGTTGTGGGGGGGGGGGGGGGTTTAGGGTGGGGGGGGGGGGGGGAGGGGGGGGGGGGGGGGGGGGGGGTGGGGGATAGGGGGGTCGGGGGGGGGGGTGGGGGGGGGGGGGATGGGAGAGGGCGGGAGGGGGGGGGGGGTGGTCGTGGGGGATTGGGGGGGGGGGGGGGGGGGGGGGGTGTGGGGGGGGGGGGGCGGGGGGGGGGGGGGGGGGGGGGGGTGGGGGGGGGGGGGGGGGGGGGGGGGGTAGGGGGGGGGGTGGGGGGGGGGGGGTTTGCGGAAGGGGAGATATTGGGGGGGGGGGGGGGGGGGTGGGGGGGGTGGGGCGGGGGGGGGGGGCGGGGGGTATACGGTGGGGTGGGGGGCGGGGCTGGGGGGGGGGGGTGGGGGGGGGGGGGGAGGGGGGGGGCGGGGGGATTCATGCAGGGTGGGGGGGGATGGGGGACAAGGGGGGGGGGGGGGGGGGGGTGGCCGGGGGGGGGGGGGGAGGGGGGGGGGGGTGGGGTAGGGGGGGGGGGTGAATTCATGGGGGGCGGGGGGGGGGGGGGGGGGGGGGGGGGAGGGGGGGTGGGGGGTGGGGGGTGGGGGGGGTGGGGGGGGGGGGGGTTCATGGGTGGGGGGTGGGGGGGGGGGGTTGGGGGGGGGCGGGGGGGGGGGGGGGAGGGGGAGGTAGGGGGGGGTAGGTGGGGGTATTTAGGCGTGGTGGGGGGGGTGGGGTTTTGGGGGTATCCGGGTTAAATTCTCCGGGGGGGTCAATTGGGGGGGGGGGAGGAGGGGGGGGGGGGGGCGGGGGGGTGGGGTGGGGGGGGGCGATTAGGGGGGGGGGGGGGGGGGGGGGGGGGGGGGGGGGGGGGGGTAGGGGAGGGGGGGGGGGGGGGGGCGCGAAGGGGGGGTGGGTGGGGTGAGGGGGGGGGGGGGGGGGGGGGGGGGCGGGGGGCGGGGGAGGGGGGCGGTGTTTATTGGGTGGGGGGGGGGGAGGGGGGTCTATGGGGGGGGGGGGGGGTGTTTGGGGGGGGGTGGGGGTGGGGGGGGGGGGTAGGGGGGTGGGGGGGGGGGGGGGGCATAGGGGGGGGGGGGGGGGGGCGGGGGGGGGGGGAGTTGGTGAGGGGGGGGGGGGGGGGGGGTTCTAGGGCGGGGGGGGAGAAATGGGGGGGGGGGGGGGAATGTGGGGGGGGGGGGGGGGGGTGGGGGGGGGGTACCTGCGGGGGGGGGGGGGTAGGGGGGTAGGGGGAGGTAACGGGGGGGGGGAGCGGTTTCTGTGTTGGGGGGGGGGGGGTGGGGGGTCCTCGGTGGGGGTGAGGATGGGGGGGGGTTCACGGGGGGGGTGGGGGGGCGGGGGGCGGGGGGGGGGGGGTGGGGGGGTGGGGGGGGGGGGGGGGGGGGGTGGGGGGGGGGTGGGGGGGGGGGGGGGGTAGGGGGGGGAGGGTGGGGTTGGGTGGGTTGGGGGGGGGGGGGGGGGGAGGGTGTTGAGGGTAGGGGGGGGTGGGGGAGGGGGGGGGGGGGGGGGGGGGTGGGTGGGACACAAGGGGGGGGGGTGGGGGGGGGGGGGGAGGGGGGGGTGGGGTATGGGGGGGGGGGGAGTGGGGGGCGGGGGGGTGGGGTTGGGTGGGGTCATGTGGGGCGGGCGGGGGGGGGGGGGGGGGGGGTGGTTATAGGGGGGGGGGGGGGGTTTAGGGGGAGGGGAGGGGGGGGGGGGTTTTTGGGGGGGGAGGGGGGGGGGGGGGGGGGGGGTGGGGGGGGGGGCAGGGGGTGGGACTCGGGGGTTGGGGGCGGGGGGGGGGGGGGGGGGGGGGGGGGGGGGGAGGGGGGGGGGGGTCTATGAGGGGGGGGGGGGGGTATGGGGGGGGGGGGGGGGTGGGGGGGGGGGGGGGGGAGGCTATGGAGGGGGGGGGGTTGGGGTGGGGGTGGGGGGGTTTTAAGGGGGGGGGGGGGGGGGGGGGGGGGGGGGGGCGGGGGGGGGGGGTTGGGGGGGGGGTGGTGGCAGGGGGGGGGGGGGGCGGGGGGGTGGGGGATGCGTGCTGTGGGCGGGGGGGTGGGGGGAGGGGGGGGTTTCGTGGGTCTGAACAGGGGGGGGGGGGTCGGGGGGGGGGGGGGGGGGGGGGGGGGTTGATTGGGGGTTTTTGGGGGGGAGGGGTTTTGGGGGGGGGTTTGGGAGGGGGCGGGGGGGGGGGGGTGGGGGGGGGGGGGGGGTGGGGGGGGGGGGGGGGGTTGGCGCGGGGGGGGGGGGGGGGGAGGGGGGGGGTGGGGGGGGAGGGGGGTGGAAGTGGGGGAGGGGGGGGGGGGGGGTAAGTGGGATTCGGGGGTTAAGGGGGGGGGGGGAGGGGGGGGGGGGGGCACGGGGGGGTCCATCCGGTGGGGGGGGGGGGGCGGGGTTGGGGGGGGGGGGGGGTGGGGGGGGGGGGTGAGTGGGGGGGGGGGAGGGGGGGGGGGGGGGGGGTTGATGGGGTCGGGTGGTGGGGGGGGCGGGAGGCTAGGAGGGGGGGGGGGAGGGGGGGGGGGGGGGGGCGGAGGGGGGGGGGGGGGGGTGGGATGGGGGGGGGTGGGGGGGGGGGGAGGGGGGCAGGGTGGGTCATTGGGGGGGGGGGGGGGGGGGGGGTAGGGGGGGGGTGGGGTGGGGGGGGGGGGGGGGGGGGGGGAGGGGGGGGGGGGGGGGGGGGGGGGGGGGCGGGGGGGGGGTTAGGGGGGGGGGGTTCTCGGTGGGGGGGTGGGGGGGGGGGGGTGGGTGGGGGGGGGGCGGGAGGGGGGGGTGGGGGGGGGGTTGGGGGGGGGGGGGTTCAGGGGGGGGGGGGGGGGAAGGGGGGGGGGGGGGGGGGGTGGGGGGGGGGGTCGGGTGGGGGGGGGGGGGGGGGGGGGGGTGAATGGGAAACAGGGGGGTTGGGGGGGGGGGTAATGGGGTCGGTTTAAAAACGGGGTGGGGGGGGGGGGGGGGGTGGGGGGCGGGGGGGGGGGGGGTTATGGGGGTGGGGGGGGGGGGGGGGCTGGGGGGGGGGGGTACCCCTGGGGTTAGGGGTGGGGGGGGGGGGGTGGGGGGGGAGGGGGGGGGGGGGGGGGGGGACTGGGAGGGGGGGGCGGGGTGGGGGGGGGGGGGGGGTGGGAGGGGCGGGGGGTGGGAGGGGGGGGGGAGGGGGCGGGGGGGGGGGGTGTCGGGGGGGGAGGGGGGGGGGGGGGGGTAAGGGGGGGGGGGGGGGGGGGAGGGGGGGGGGGGGGGGGGGTTGTCGGGGGGGGGGATAGGGGGGGGGGGGTAACCGGGGGGGGGTTCCCCCCCCCCTGGTGGGGGGGGGGGGGGGGGTGGGGGGGGGGGGTGTTGGGCGGGGGGGGGGGGGGGAGAGGTGGGGGGGGGGTGGGGGGGGGGGGCGAGGGGGTGTCACCCGGGGGGGGGGGGGGGGCGGGGGGGTGGGGGGGGTTGGGGGGGGGCGGGGGGGGAGGGGGGTCTACGGGTGGGTCCTCAGGGTTGGGGAGGGGGGGGGGGTGGGTTGGGGGGTGGGGGGGGTGCCCCCCCCCAGGGGGGGGGGGGTGGGGGGTACCCCCCCCAGGGGGGGGGGGGCCCCCCCCACGGGGGGGGGGGGGGTGGGGGGGGGGGGGGGGGGGGGGGGGGCCCCGAGGGGTCAGGGGGCGGCGGGGGTGGGGGGGGGGGGGGGGGGGGCGGGGATGAAGAGGGGGGGGGGGGGGGGGTAAAGCGGGGGGGGGGGGGGGTGGGGGGGGGGGGGTTGAATTCCTTCTCCCACTGGGGGGGGGGGGGGGGGGGTGATACCCCCCCCCCCCCCCCCCGGGGGTGGGGGGGCGGGGGGGGGGGCGATGGGGGGGGGGTGGGGGGTGAGGGGGGGGGGGTGGGGGGGTGGAGGGGGGGGGGGCGGGGGTTGGGGGGGGGGTCGGGGGGGGGGTGTGGGGGGGGGTGCCCCCCCGGTTCCCATGGGGCCCCGGTGGGTTCTGGGGGGAGGGGGGGTGGGGTTCAATAATGTCCTTATCACTTCGAAATGTGTTAACTTTTCAGAGTGGTGAATCATAGGACTTAGACAAAATGGCGTAGTCTGAAAAATCTTTGGCAAAATGGCGTAGTCTGAAAAATCTTTTTTTGTTGAAAGATACTTCGGTAAAGATTTTTGATAAGTTTCTCATTCGCTCAGTATGAGATTGAATTTTTTTTATCAATATCAACAAATGAGAAAATGATTTGTTGAAAGATACTTAGGCAAAATGGTGTAGTCATGAGGCTACTGCTGTTGTTATTAATAATCTATTATATCCATTCAATCAATCTCACATGTCCTAAGCATGACTGAACCCACAACCATTAGGTTGGGGAGCTTCTCACACAACACGGGGTACCATTGGGACACAAGCCCTTTGGTATCTTGATTCCTATATGATCTCCTACTATCTTCTCTAAATAGACTCAAACTGGTTTTTTTTAATTTGATTGAATCCTTCGTTTGGGCTCATAATAAATTATAAGTTTCTCTTGCTACCCGACCGAGAGCCTTAAGCATTGTACAAGGACATGTTATAGGAGTAACCTGTTACCTTTTGGGTGGAATTGTTACAACATGGGCCTTCTTTTTAGCATGAGTTGCCACAACATAGGAGGATTTGAAAGGAAATATGACACTAAGATTTGCTCACACGACCCCACTGCTCTGCATATTTGGTTTGGAAAAGTTTATTTTTATTATTCGAATCTTATATTTTGGATAATATTATTCAACTAATTTACTCGACAACTAATTAGGACTTAGGGCATTTTATGTTTAAATCTAGTTTTTTTTTCGAACATCGGAATTTTATTAAGAACACAAAATGGCTAGCAAGTAATTAAAGTTACACGAGTGGAATCCCTTCCCCACGACCAACAAACCACGTAAGTAACTATATTCTAAAGATGAGGGTTGAATTCTTTTTACATTAAAGGTAAAAAATTGATCTTAGAAAGCTTTGGAATGCGACAGAAGAATATATGAGAGGCTCGTTCAAGAATAGCAAGTTAGATGCAACAACCATTAATTGATTAACCTCACTAATATTCGATGTGATAATGAGATTCAAAGGAGAATCCGGGCTCAATGGATGAGCATGGGGAAATATAAGAAAACACAAGTAATATACCACATGTTGATCGTTCATATAATACTCAATGTTCGATAGATATTACAAATATCTCAAGGTATTCTTTTCCGAAGCAGGTTTGGTACCCCATAACAAATTGTAACAGATCTATACATAAGAATATTAGACGTCTTTCTAGCTAAATCAAGACACGCTACAATGGCCGCTTCATTTTCCATTTCTCCTTCAAATGTCTCAAGTAATTTCTTGGTAAATTCTAACGCCCAAGTCTGAGCTACAGCCCATAGATTACCTATAACTATAGGGGAACCGGCTAGTAAATAGTCTATTAGAGCACCTTTTGGGGTATAAGGTCCATTCAATTCTAGTAACCCACTAAAACACATAATCATCAATATGAAACATTGATTTAGCCCATAACAGAGTTACAAACCAATTTTGATAATGGATTACAACACAAATACATAACACACCCCACATACCTGCAGCTTCAAACGCATAAAATTATGAAACCTAATATTAGGATTAGTAAACTCACTTGAAGATCTTTCTCTTCTTCCGATCTTCTTGGCTGCCTCATTCGAAAAATTAAGCCTTTTGGGTGAATCTTTTTATTGATTCCAAGTCTTGGTTTTGTCAAATCTCTAGTTTTTTTACATTGAGGAAGAAGATTTTAGTGTGTCTTGAGAGATTTTAGTGGAAATTTGGTAACAGCCTAACAGGCATGTATAATAAGCCCATCATATATTTTGTGGGTTTTTGTCCTCATAAGTAACGAGGATTAGGAGTATGATAAATAAATAAAGAACTAGGATCCTCTAAAGTTCAAAATAAACATGACTCATCATGTTGAACTTATTGTGAGTGCAAGTTTAATTTAAAATAAAACAAAGGCTTTACAATAATATAATATTTGTTCTTTTTCTCTCACAACAACTTCAACATGACGGGTCATGTTCATTTTAAACTTTAAAGGATCCTAGTCCATAAATAAATAAATTAATAGTCCATTTCGTTAACACAAAAAGATAACACTTATACATTTTATTTCATTACTACATAGTTAGGAGGTCAAAATTGCAATGCATTCATTTGTGAAACTTGAATTTTTTTCCAAAACGAGTCATACCTTCGACTAACACATGTGTGTGTTACATACTCGAGTTCGACTCCGCTCCACTTAATTATTGGCAACGATCAACAATATTTTCCAAGGTTGCAAAAATAGTGAATCATTAGTCAGGCGGTCGACTACCTTGTAGCTTATAATTGGTCTAGACGGGATTAATGGCTTGACATTTTTGGCATGTTTTGGATATTTCCGGCACGATTTAAAAAAAACTATGTTATTAAAAAAGTTTATGGTGAGTTTTAGGTATATCCATCAAGATTTGCAGGTTCCGACAAGTTTGACCACCATTGATCGTCGTTGACCGCCGTTGACCATGATTGACCGATTTGTTCAACCGATTTATACAAAGTTTGTTAAATGTTTGCTTGTAATCTACATGTTCAATATTTATTGTTATTTTGCTTAAAAGGTACAAAATGTTTATTACCATATTCGTTTACATGTCTCATAACGTCTTTGTGTTGTTAGAATTAAGATATTACATCTTCCTCATGAAAT
>BQNB010200725.1:0-10967 GCA_026074375.1 Tanacetum coccineum
TGAGGCATAAGCTTGGATGGGAGCCGTGACGGATATCTATTAGAGGGATTCTGATTTCTTAAATTCAATAAAACTTTTGTCGTATAAAATCTTAATGTCTTTTTATCAAAACTATGGGACCTAACGTGAAAACTCTGATCTTTTGTAATGACGTTGAATGAATCTTATTTTTAACGTCCATTTAAGGTCGTTTTCTATATCTTGATTTTTGTACTTTGACGTAGCACCCCATTGTTACCTTTCCGCTGCGACCTGATTTTGGGGGTGTTACACCAGCTCCACCCACGGATCCACCAAATACATGGGACAGATCTATTTTATGATGGATCCGTGAGTCGCACGAATCATTTCCTTATGACAGATTTGAATTTCAAAAGGTTGCCTATAAATATCAACCTTAAGCTTCATTTTATACAACTCTTGACAAATATATTTACACACATATTTTATCTTTTGTATATTCTTTGATCATTATACTTGTTACATAATCAATTACAAGTGATCAACTCATTCCACTCTTTAGTAAAGAACACTTAAGAAGACGTCAAGCTTCAAGTGTTATTAGTTTAGTTGTGTCATCACGTTTGTGATAATCATTCATCTTGTATATCTTGTGTTGTGTGTTGTGTGTATCATACATGTATGATAGGTTAGTATTTAGGCCACAAAATACATAGTGTGTTAGATTGGTTCTATCTCGAAGTAGAACTCGGTATTTAGCTTAGTACCGGAAAAGTGTAAGCGATGTGTACGGTTTTCTTCGACTAAAAGGAGCTTGTTGACATAGTAAAGATAACTCTCAAGTTGGGTACTTGGGGAGTGGAGTAGGGCAAAGAGGAGCTTCATGGCCGAACCACTATAAATCATTGTGTCATCGGTTTGATCTTTCTTATCTTTATTTGTTTATATTTCGTAGATTGTTTATTTACTTATTGCATCGCTATCATATACACTTGTGTATATCTTTGGAGTTCACATAAGTCGACAATCTAAGTTTTAATTTTAAAACGGTAAAAACTATTCAACCCCCTTCTATTTTCCATAATTGGTATCAGAAGCCAAGGTCACCCAAGATTTTTAACGTATATTGTACATTAAAGCTTGAATCGATCAATGGGTTCGGATAAATATCTAGAAGGGCAATCTATGCAAAGACCACCTCTTTTTGAAAGTGATCATTTTATATATTGGAAAAATAGATTTAAAACTTATGTGAAAGCAAAAGATTTAGATCTTTGGCATATTATCTTGAATGGTGATTTTCCACCGGTTGCTAGAAACAAAGAATCCCAAGTTTTAGAGGTTGTTCCTTTTGAAGAACAATCCGACGATCTTAAAAAGAAACTTGCTAAAAATAATGAAGCTAAAATGGTTCTTTATAATGCTTTACCTAAAAAGGAATACGAAAGAATTTTTATGTGTAAAACGGATAAAGATATTTGACAATTGTTGTTAATCACACATCAAGGTCATAGCCAAGTAAAGGATAATAAAATTGATCTTCTTGTTCAACAATATGAACAATTTTCTATCCTTGAAGAAGAATCTATTGATGGCGGTTTTAGTATGATGGATCGCGACATGTGTGCTTACAACTAGAGACTCTGACATGTTTTTGCTATTGTATGTGTGTCGATACCAGTCAAGCACCTAGGACAAACACTTAACTCTGCCAAATGGATCTTTAGTTACTTTAATGCACATAAAATATGGGTCTTGGTATTTGATCCATTCTGGTAGATCTTCAATTGCTTATGCAGATGGATGCCCAGCCGGTTGCCACACATAAGGAAAAGAACATATGGAAGTGATCAATTTATGGGCGAGAAAATGATAGATTATGGCTACTTCTTCAATAAAGACCCGATATAGTGTGACTCGAAAAGTGCTATTTCTATATCCTACAACTGGTACAATATTCCCGGACCAAACAAATTTCGTAAGATATCAATTTATATAAGAGCATGTGGAAAAAGGAACAGTGGAACTATTCTTTGTAAAGACTATTCATGAAATCCTTTGTTAGGTCAAATGAATATTGAATCACACACTAGAATTCGGTTAAGCTTGAGAGAGTAAGAGAGGAAGACACGTTTTCATAATTTTCAATTTTTCATAACAAAGGGAAAATAGAAAAAGGAAGGGAAAGTGAATACAAGTCTTAACCTTCCCATGAGATGGGAAGGGGTATTTATAGGAGTATTAGCATCCTTCCTTCTTTTCTATAGTAATTATTGCTAATTAGTCCCTACACTTTGGTATGTAAGCTATTTTTAACTAAAGCTTACATATCCTTATTACATTACTAACTATTACATTATAAAATAAAGTTAAACATTGATAATATATTATACACTAAAAGTATTCATATCGACCTTTTGAATCTAACAATATCCCCCTAAGGATTGATTATTCTGAGTGATCCCTTCTTGATCTAATTGGTCTTCCATTCACATACATTTCCTAACGTCTCATCTGATCATGATGCTTTAAATACTCTTTAATATCTTCTTCATAGAATTGTAATTATTCAGCACCTGCATCACTGGGACTTAGGTCAACGTATCCAAACTTCACATCCTTTTTGTAGTTGTTTAACTTCTCCAAAACCCTCGTTAACGTTGCATTACAAAACTTACGAATCTCCTTATGAATCATCACTCTCTTTTCCTTCTTGCTGTTCTCGTAAATCATACCAATTACAAGTTCAGAGGTGATGGTAAATAGTTCATATTCTTCAATACCAGGAAATGTGATTGTTAAAGTAGTGAGGTTGACTTTCTGCTGGTAACTCTCTATGCCTAGCTGGAAATCATGAACTTTTTCCTAGATGACGATAGCTCTGATAAAGACAGTTAATGATCCCCAAAGCCTAGTTTTTTGTAATCATCCACTTTGCCATTAATACATAATAGATACAAATCCTCAATGTCATTCTTATTGAGATATTTGTAGTCTTGTTTAGTGATTGGATCAATCTTTCCATTAGCTCTTCTTGCTATGATCTCTGTAATGAACTTGTGTTCATGACCTAGTTCATACGAAGTTCTGATTACTTCAACGATCTTCGAATCTGAGTAAAGTCTTTTAGGATTTTCCCTTTTCTCTTTCTTCCTTCTGATATGAAATTGCTTCGCCCACATATTCTTCCAGTGTTCAACACTAAATCGAGCATAAGGATTAAACTTTTTAATACGTTTATTTACCCATCTTAAAGTTTGTTCTTCCATGTCATCATTAAAAAATCGTATTATAGGAAACTTATGCAGTGATAAGGTATACTTCTTTTGTCCCAAGTTACCATGCTTTAAGTAGAACAAGTCTTGGTTCAGCAGAGTCATTGGTGGAGCTTTTAGATTTCTCTGACAGCTGTAAACAACTGAGTCTTTCTTCTTTGGAGTTAGTAGAGACAACCTTTTCTTTTTGATTTACAAAACAAAGTTATTCTTGAAATATTTTTGCATTTGATCTACATGATACTGATGCTCTTCTCCTGAATTGCATCTTTGTCTCAGCATCTCATCTACAGCCTTTTACAATTTAGCTTCATCTATTTCTCTTGACATTTCTTCTAACAGTTCTTATGACACTCTTTAGTATGGACTTCATCATCATATGTTCTAAACCCATCCATCCATGCATCAAATTCATCCAATAGTTTTTGAGTACCTAAGCCTGACGGATTTGGTTCTTGATCCATTAGTTGTTCTGATGAAGACTCGCCTACTGTTTAGGTTCCATATTCAAGCATTTTCTGCCTCTTTGCACTATTCTCCCCCTTAAGACGAGAATCATCGTCTTGATAATGGTCATGATCTCTTGCATGAATGGCAGAAGGTCGACAAGATGTAGCAGTTGTGATCTTCTTAAACTTTATCTTTAGTGACAACCAGATAGGTAGATCAGCATTGCGAAGTTGTTCATCATCTTTCATCATTAGGTAAAGTTGATGTTGAAGATCTTGAGCAAATGAACATGTAGGTTGGGTAGGATGAACATGGAGAATGTTGTTTGACATGTAATCTCACAAGAATAAATCTACCCGAGGAGGAATATGGTTACCGATAGCATCATTAACCTGCGAAATAACCTCAGCACAAAGATTCTCACATTCCTTCTGAATGGCCTTAGCAATCATTACAGCTACGTCAGCTTGAGTCTTTTATATGTTCAATAGGAGTCCTTTAGCAACATATATTAGAACAATCGTCTTTGCAATCTTTTTGACCTCTTTGTTAACCATTGAAGGAAGCATTTCCTTTAAGGCTCCGTATAGCATTGCAGAAAGCTTTGAAGTTTTTCCTCGACATGAAGGTCTTCGTTAAATGTCCGAACAACAAACCATAACGACCACCCATCTGCTGAATGAAACTCTTGTATCGTTTGAAACGTCCAGTTTTGGGTTTTGGTGAAGATGATGAAGGTGAAGGGTCAGTAACCATCAATTCATGAAGTTTCTGCTTATTCGCAAATGAAGGAGCGTCTTTAGTAAGGACCGTTAATTCCTAGAGTGTCTCCTTATCTGAAGATAAAGGAGCAATATGAGTTCTAGGGGATCTAATGGTTGTGGGTGAGGGTGTATCCTTAGTCTCCTCTATACCCTTTCTCTTCTCTCTCCTTAGCTCAAACTCATCTCCAGCTGACTCTTCCTCCTCATCATTATCAATATTCACCATGTCAACATCTTTCTCTGCCTCTAAACTTTCCTTATCACTTCTAGGCTCTATCTTAGTGTCGGGATCTTCTTGACTATTAAGAACATCATCTATAAATACATCCACATCTACATTCTCAGTTCCTTCTACTAGTTGATATAGCTCCGTATCCATCATGTGCTCTTTAACTTTAGCAACATTCTGTTAAGCTTCATAATCTTTAATACTTTGTTGTGTAGCATTGCTCATTTGAATTGTTTCATTCAAATTAGTAACATCAGTCTCAGCAGCTGTTAGAATTAACATTTCTGGATCTTGTCGTCTTGGTGGTAAACGAAACCTAATCACCGTTACTTTGCGTTGAGAACTAGATTCTCCTTCAATAACTTCAGAGTTAGGTATCCTAGGGGTGCTAGTTATCCTATGCGTTCCCTGGGTAGACTCAATCGGTTGTGACTGAGTCATAGGTACATCTACCTGAAATAATGTTGCATACATTTAATAATGATCAGTCTGCTTCATTTCTTCATTCAACATCCATTCAAGATCTTATTCTATCCTTCCTTTATTCTTACAGAGTTGGAGATGTTTTTCTACAATGTCATCATTTTCAAACTAGTGATAGTTATCATGAACTCTTCTTGAGATATCAAGATGCGCAGTCATGTAGTGATCAACAATCATCTTTGTAAACCTTGGGTAGGAATCAATGTAGTAGGATGCATAAGAGAGTAGTGTAGACCTTCCCATAGCAGTTCAACATAGTCAACATGCACATTGTTGATGAAACAAAAGAGCATTTGCATGATTTGAATCGGTGGTTCATCATGACCGGTGACTCGAGTGGTTAAGCATCTTGCAAATATCTTGCAAAGTGTCTGCCATGGCTGTGGGAGTCCTTTAGACACAAAGTTTGATGGTGATTTTAACTTTAGATAAAATCTAAGATCCTTAAGAAAGAATGGAACCATCCGCCTAAAAGTAGGAACAACAATAAATCCAACATTGTTATTGTTTGTAGCTTGAGGCAATTGAAAAATTCTTCTAAAGTCAGCTACAGTCATTGTAAGTTCCTTAGTACCAGGAAGGAATTTGAGCTTGTACTTTAATCCATCTTCCTTTAAAGTATGCCAGAATTGATACATGTAGATGCAGGGTACTAAAGCAGAACCTGTGATGACATCAAATAACGTCACTTTTATCGCATCATTTATCCCATGTAAATTACCCATTTTGTATAATTATTACGAGAATTGGTACTTAATCATTTATATTTAAGACTTGCCGTAGTATTTATGGAGTACTTTGTGAAGATTAGCTGAAAGGCACGCATTTTGTAGCATAAACAGAGAGTTCAAGAAAGTCTACTCGTCTGACAGCAAATACGCCGTATTTTTCTAGACCTATACGACTTATCCCAAGCACTATGACCGCTTAAAGACCATAGCATGACTATTGAAGAATACGTTGTATCCACATCAATGATACGCCGTATATAATACTTTGGTCAATGAAGAAAAACCAACTGGTTTTACCTCAATACGTCGTATCCATCAAGAAGATACGACGTATCCATGCCTACACTTCACAGATAACCACAAAGGATTGAAGACCCAATACGCCATATCCTGAAGACTTAATATGCCATATCGAAAGTCAAACACTAGAAGATTCTAAAAGATATCAACTGTGGTCCTTACTCTAACAAATTCTCAATACGTTGTATCCCACATCACCCAATACAGCGTATTGACCCTTTTCCAGACTTTATAAATATAACACCCTAAACTTAGTTCTAGGTATGCAAGTGAAGCCCTAAACCACCAAGTCAACTATCAGACGAATAGAAGAGCACAAAAGGTCAAAAAAAGAGCCTCAAGTTCATAGGAAAACTCTTGTAATCTTTGCACAACCAAATACGCGTTCGGTTAAGGTTTCTTTATTTTAATCGTTCATATATGAAAGCGTGTGTATTTTTATAATGATATGGGCGATACCTTTAGGTATAACCATGTTTATGAAGGGTTTACTGTGGTTTTTTTTATTGGACTTGCTTAATTTATCGTTGATTGTTGATTATGTTTATCAATTTATACTTGTTTACATACGTAAGTATGCAACCTATCATTCAACTGGGTCTAGTCCCACATATTTAATGCGTTGCAACTTCGATGTTATTTGGGTGTAGGCTAAGAGTCCAGGATAGCTCTCCATATCTGCGATTTGTATATCTAGAATCATAGGATCACAAATATTGACTTATCTTTACCATTGGTTTAAGGGAATAAGTTGTTCTAGCAGGTGACCTAGTATAACATTCTGCTTCCTTTGGTAAAGACTCGGACAGTAGACTACTAGTATATAAAGAGCCGTTAAGCAGTAAGTGGGTAACGTCTCGATGAGCCCGGGTTTAATAAGATCACCATGATTAATCTCCAAAGATAGATTATAATTAGCAAAAAGGATGCTTTATTCAGATGCGTTTAATTGTGACAGAATTAGCGTGTCTAGGTTTTAGGAAAAAGTACCACCTAAATCTAGAAATGATATGCCGCCTCGAGATAAGCACTCATTGCACTAAATAAACAAACCTGCGTTTTATCAGATTATTCCTGGTTGATATGTTTTCCTTACATTAGTGTTTGACCACTCCTCTATCGATTTTTTATCTTCTTGTGTGTGTTTATTGCTTTACTTGTCATCAAACCCCTAGGTTAGATAACCCAAACTATGCCAGTCTCTAAGGCTGACCCCCCCCCCCCCCCCATATCCGTTAGTTTTAGTGTTAACTTAGGTATATCATAGATTAGATTAATTTAGTACTAACTTAGATAATTAAAATACTGATAATTAAGAATTAATGCTCTCGCTCTTAGTGATCGACACCCTACTTACCAACAAAGCTACATCTGATCAAGTACACTGCCCGTTAGAGCGTTGTTTTTAGGTATAGTCGGCATAAAATAAATAATAAAACTTGATACATAAAATTACCTACTCACAACGCCAAATCAAGTTTTTTTGGCGCCAGCTACGGGAAGTGAAGTTGTTTAATTCTTATTTATTAGTGTTTTAGTTTATATTAATTCGCATATTTGTGTATTTGTTTATGTGTGTTTAATTTTCTGCATTGTATATTCTTGCATGTTGTGTGTTTGTTTGTTTTTCTGCATTATTACAGTTCACTGTAACTTTCTGAGTCGAATACTGAATACGGCGTATTCAACTTCTTGGATGCGGCGTATAAATTTTTTTCTAAAACCAATACAGCGTATTCGACTCTATCATTAATACGACGTATTCAGTTTACTGAATACGACATATTAGTCTATCTAACCGTTTTCTTCTATAGCCCAATTTATTTTTATGAATAAAAGGACGACCCCAACATTACTATGGTGATGTATATCTGCTTGAGGAAGAAAAAGCTCATAGGCATGGCCGAAATTTTAACTGAGAAACTGCTACATATGGTAAGGTCGGTTATTTTGATGATTTCGACTACTTTAAAGATTTTGAGAATGAGTTCCCAACCATTGTCTACAATGATGCATTCACGTCTAAACCATAAACCTCATCCGAACCTACGGTAACTCTTAACCATGTCAAAAAGGTTGATTTTGATTTCGAAATATCATTTGTCGAATTTGATGATGAAGATTATATTGTTATATACGATAATGATTCGTTTTCATATAAGATATTTTTACATGATTTAAATGATAAGGACAATGGATGATGAATAAAACGATAACAACTAGTTTCGAGGGAGGATGTATTATTGAGCCATTACCTAATGTATAAATCGATCACAAGGGTCAAATAACTTTTGAAAAAACAAGACATGATACATCAAATAATTTTTTCAAAACTAATACTTTAACAAAATAATTAGTTTTAATATCGTGACTTGTAATTATCTTCTCAAGGATGTAATAAATCTTATTAAGAATTTATATGTACCATTTGGCATCCCGTTCGACCCCAAGTTGTTTTATAAGGATGGGATTAAATTGGGGCAAGTCTAACTTAAAGACTTTTCAGTAAACAAAAGTGCTTGCCGGGAGACAACCCAGAATGTATTTTCTTATTTATTTATTTTTATCGAGTCTTTCTTCCCAGTTAGTTGATACGGCGTATCCAACCTCAATGGATACGACGTATTGAACTAACTGGACGTTATCCAGTCTTTATTTTTCTACATTTTAATATTATTGTCAGACTGGTCGAGACGGCGTATTCGTTAAATGAATACAGCGTATTTGACTTCTGACCCGTACTTAGGATTTTTTTTTTCTACATTGTATCATACGGGACGTATCCTGGGGTTGGATACGTGTATCGACTTCTTGTACAGTTTTTAGGTTTTTATTTCGAGTTTAACCAACGAATACACGGAGATAGAAATTGCACTTGTTTTCTTATGCTTAATACAAGACCTTACTGAACAAAAAGATGACTTTTGGTATAGTATTTTCATTCTGGAATTCTATGTGTTATAATCATGCTGGCATGCAAACCCTCATTCACAACACACGTTCTTGCTCGTAAACGCAACATGGAGGATCATACCGAGCAAATCCCAAGGGAGTTTCTCCTTCTAATTCTTTTAATTTCCTATTTTTAATGTTTAATTTATTCAACGAGGGCATTGTATACTTCAAGTGGGAGGAGGAGAATTAGAATGCTTACTTGTCCCATTTCACAATAAAATGCTTAAATTATGCCTAAATTTAAAAATATTTTAAGCATACTTTTGTGAAATTACTGGTTACGTAACCTGCACACAATACCCTTATTAGATATTGTGAGGATTCAGCCTTATCCATTTCCGAATATTTACCAAATTCCTATAAAAATTGAGTGTTGCCGGATGATGTTGTAGCTTTAGAACTTGGCTTGGTATATCTATTCGAGACCACAATAATGAGTATTATGGATTTAGATGGAGTAACTTGTTTAAATTGGTAAATTTCTATGATTACACCCAAAAAGCCTATATATGTTGTGCTATTTACTAACCACACCGGGTAGTTAACCCTCGTATAAACCCTTTGTTTACTCTAATTTTAAGAGTAAGATTCTCCTAGAAAAAACTTTTAAAACCATCCTGTTTCACCAATATTTGGTTAGTTACACCTTTAACTTAGCCTACCCTGTCGATTAAGTCCAATTTTATCAGTTGTTAGTTGCTTTAGAGTAAATGTAGGTATTTCTGTGTCTTATGTCATTTCTTCTTGGTATGGTTGGGAAATTGCACATAGCAATTGGAAATATAAAAGTAGTTAAACCATGTATTTTTACTACTGTCCACAATTATAGGATATATCTGGTACGAAGAATATGGAAGAAATTATCGTAGTTTTTATTTTCGTTGAGATGGTGAAATTTACAACGGATGTAGTGTATCATTTATGTTTAAAAAATCAAAAAAATTAGAAAATTGCAGCAAAAAAGAGGAGGAAATTTTGAAGATATTCGATTTGTTAAAGCTTAAGCCGATGGTGCAGTTTTTGTCTGTTTTTGGTCATTTAAGCTCGTTTTTAGAGGTAAAAGATATGTGTAATTAAGCACTTATCAATATCGCCACTTGTTTTTGTAAAAGTATGTATAGTATGGATGATTGGGAGTTGACCATTATGGGAACGCCAACTAAGGGTTGTTTTCATATATCTTTGATCAAAGACATTTTTTGAGTCTGTTTCGTGCCACTAAACATAGAGTAGTCTACTATTTGTGTCTTTATCATGGGAATAGTCATGAAAGTATCTTGCAAGTTGTATGTTATTTGTTTGGACTTAATCTATTTGTTTTGTATATTTTTATTTAATAACAATTATTTCCCTTTCCTAATCTCTAACCCTTAGGTTTTACTCGAATGAGGATGCGAGCAATCACATATGTCTACTCCGTTGTTACGGCCATGTATGTGTGATTTTGTCCACCTTGTTGGTTTATTACTTTTTGGTGAAAATATTAGAAGATCCATACCCTATATCACTCTTCGTCCTAACCCTTGGTTTTACTTGAGTGGGGGAATGAATGCAATCATGTATGTCTATTTCGTCGTTACGGATGTGTATATGTGGTGGTGAGGAAAAAGCTCATAGGCATGGTCAGGTGTTTACAAATTATTAAATGTAAAATTTCATTTCTAAGATTAGTGATCACTTAAGGTATGGACAAACAAATTAATTAAGCATGATTACTGATCAAGAAAATATTTTTCTCTTAATCCTCACTTTTAATTCTACAAAGGTATTTTTTCAAAAATACTTTTACAAAATATTTTCTAATTAAAATAAAAAGTTT
>BQNB010200731.1:0-10967 GCA_026074375.1 Tanacetum coccineum
GTCTTTATTTTTAATGTATTTGTTTTTTAATATTTTTTAGTCTTTGTTGTAAACTATATATGTGATTTTGTAATTCTATATATCTTTTTGTATGTTCTTTATAACATATAACATATTCTCCTGTTATCAATTCATATTTTATTTTTCTAGATTTTCTTTATTTCTTGCTATAGTGGTTCTAAACCAATTTATCTCTCTTTTAACATTTTGTGAATAATAACTCATTTTAATTGTTCATAATTTTCTACTTCTGAAGGTGTATAATTATAAGTAGAATCACTTTTATTATCTTCTTTTATCTCTATATTTTTAGTTTTTATATCTAAAGTTAATACATCTAGAATATTTGGATCATTTAATGCTATTGTAAAGTTGGGATAACAATTAAAATATGGGACCATTGCATATATTTGATTCAGCTAAGGCTAATAGTGATTGATCACCACTTATTTAATTAGCATCTCTAATATATACAATTAGGGGCATTAATTCCCTAATCTGGGTTAAAGGTTTTATTGCTATCTGAACTAATCGTTATATTAAAGAACTTGTTTGACTTTCTAGGTTCTTTAATAGCTTTTGCAGAAAATATAACTTATTACTTTGCTGTGATACTGGTAATAAAGTAAAGTATTGTCAGTGTAATTCATTGAATAAAACTTTGATAAAAATTAAAAAAATCTGACTTATTTTAAAGTTTTGATTTCTTGTTTCGGAATATTCAATTTTGTTAAATTGTTTTTATATTTGAATATTATTAATTTCACAGAATTTAGTATGATCTTCTTCTTCTTCATCTAGCAGATGACTCATTCTTACGGTAAGTAATATTTTTGCTATCCTATTATAATGAATTATTTCTGATTATATTAGATTAAATCAACTGAATAAAGTTTTTATTACTGAATATCATTTCCCTGGGGAAATCCTCATATTTCCTGGTCGGTGTCTATCGCTCTTTTGTTGCGGCAAAATCAAGGATGGAGCAACAGGACTTACCAACGCAGTCATGATATTCGTATAATATAAAACTTATCCATTGTTTTAACATAATATTGTCGTTATAATTTATTAATTATAAGATAAGAAATTCATTACTTTTTCCTTAAAATGGCTCTGATACCAATTACCCCAAAACAGGATCAAATTTAGTTGAAATTAAATTACTTTTAAACTATAATACAATAAAAGTTCTATATACATATAGATTATCAGATTTTAGATGGTATAGAGATATTTTTATAACTAAAGTAACAACTAGAATTGATTGTAGAGCAGCTTATTGAAAAGAAAGATTTATTTAGGATTACCTAAGTTGTTGCTGAACGAATAAGAAATAATATTGTCCAAATCAATTTAATGGAATAATTCCATTATAAAGATTTAACACTATGGAGAAATCATTAGTATATAATCAATTCTTTATTTATTATTATATTCGTTTCAGGGGTATGTATATGTGGGGGTATTTTTTCTTTAGTTTCTTAATCTATATATGTTTTGTTTTATATTTGTCCGTATCTTGTTATTTTATAGTCAGAAGGAAAATCCATTTTATTTTCAATCCATATACTTGAAAACCATGAAAAAACTCATTTATTTTGTTTATGTCAAAAACCGAACATAGTCCATTCGATGTCATGAATTTAAAAAATTTTTCTTCTTTAATAAATTTGAAGATACAATTAATTATCAATCTTTATTTTAATCATTATATATTTATTTTTTAGGTATTTCATGTTTGGTAGACCATTGTCTATATTTTTAATGTAATTGTTTTTTATAATTTTTTTTTTTAGTCTGTGTTGCTAAACTATATATGTGTTTTGTAATTTTATATATCTTCTTGAAGTTCTTTATAACATATCACATATTCTCTGTTATACTTATATTATTCTTTCTGGATTTTTTTATTTATTGCTATAGTGTTTTCTAAACGATTTATCTCTCTTTTTACCCTTTTGTGAATAATAAATCATTTTAATTGTTCATAATTTTCTATTCTGAAGGTGATATAAATTATAGCTGACTCACATTTATTAACTTCTTTTAATCTCTCATATTTTTAGTTTTTTATATCTAAAGGTGTAATACATGTAGCATATTTGGATCATTTATTGCAATTGTAAAGTAGTGATAACAATTAAAATAATATGGGTCATTGCATTATATTTGATACAGCTTAGGCATAATAGTGTTTTGATCAAAATTAAGTAATATAGCATATCTTAATATATAAAGAGGGGCCTTAATTCCTACTTGGTTAAAGGTTTTATTGCTATTGAATAATCCAATATGTAAGAAAATTGTTTGACTTTCTATGTTCTTTAATAGCTTTTGCAGAAAATAACTTTATACTTTGATGATTTTGTAATAAAGGTAAAGTTTTTTCAGTAGTATTAATTGAATAACTTTGAAAAAATTCAAAAGATCCGACTCTATATAAAGTTTTGATATCTTGTTTAGGAATACTATCAATTTGGTAATTTGTTTTTACTATATTTGAAATCATAAGATTTCACAAATTTAGTATGATCTGGTTCTTCTTCAATCTCAATAGAGGAATATTCATTCGGTTAAGTAATATTTTGCTTCTATTTAGTGAATTATTCTAATAATATTCGATTAAAAAACAACTAAATAAGTTTTTTATTCCTGAATATACATTTTCCACTAGGGAAATCCCATATCTTCCAGGTCGGGGGCTTACGGTCTTTGTTGTGGCAAATCCAGATGGGATGTGATCTAACATGACTTACCAACGCAGTTATGATATTGCAGTTAATATAAAACATATCATTGTTTTATCATCATATTAAACGTTTATATTCATTCATTATAAGATAAGAAATTCATTACTTTTTTTTCCCTAAAAATGGCTCTGATACCAATTTCTTGTAATATATGATGATCTTTTCTTCCTATGTTAATGGGAATATTAATATTATATGGTATGAATATAGGGTTTTCTTCTATTTTTACTTGATTACTTTGTGAAGTACTTGCTTCTGAGTTACAATTTTCTATTCGATTTAATTGTTGTCCTATTGTGTTTAATATTTCATTCGTATAATTATTTTGATATATTATTGTAGTAACATTTTTTTATTATTTCAATTATCTTTAGATTAGGTTTTTAGGAGAAATATTATAAAATCATCAATATAAACTATTACAAAATTGCTTATAAGATTTATTATATCATTCATAATATTTTGAAATTCTGAAGGTGCATTTTTTTAATCCAAAAGGCATAACATTCCATTCAAAATATCCAAAGGGTACATTAAAACCTGTTTTATACTTATCCTTTTCATCTATTTGTATCTGCCAAAATCCTGACTTCATATCAAATTTTGAAAATACTTTTGAATCATATAATTTCTTTAATAAATCTCTTTTGTTAGGTATAGGATATCTTATCCATTCTAATACTTTATTTAATGGTTTATAATTTATAACTAATCTTGGTGCTCCTCTTTCTATTTCAACTTGATTCATTACATAAAAGGCTGAGCATGACCAAAGAGACTTTGAAGATCTTATTAGTTTCTTTTCTAATAGTTTTTGTATTTCTTTTTTACAGTGAGCTTCTAGTTCTTGAGACATATGTATAGATTTTGATTTTGTAGGAATATCTTTTTTATTAAAGTCTTTAATATAAGGTAATTTGATAATATGTTGTTTTCTTTTCCAAAAAGCGTTTGGTGTAGTGGCACATATATTATTCTTAAATTTCTCTTCTATATTTATGACTCTATTTTTTATATAACTTTCTTGTAATTGATTTTTAATTCTTATATCATCTATCTCATTTACTAAATATTTTATATGTTCTTTTTGTTTCTATAATATTCTATATCTTTATTTTTATGGATTTATACAAATTCAAACAAGTTATTTCTTTCCAAAGACATTTGTAGAAGTTCGTATCAATAACTGTAAATGGATATAAAGTTGTTATGAATGGTGATCCTAAAATAATTTGAGAACTTAAATTTTTTACTAATATGAGATGTGTCTTGAAACAATAATTTTCTTTGCAAATATAAAGATTAGATAATTTATAATTTATATTTAATCTAGATCTATTGAATCCAGCAACTCTTTGTGATGATTTCTCATAATATTTAGTAGGAATAAGTCCTTTTGAATACAATTTAAATCTGTCCGTTTTAAGAAAGTTATTAATGGACAATTTGTTTCTCCATTTATGTAATATTAATCTTTGGGTCCATTTCTTAGAACTTATACTTTGAATATTATTGATTATTTCTTGATTTAAGGTTGAAGTACTTTCTTTGTTTGATTCATTATCTTTTGTTTTTTCTTCTAACATTTTTATTTTTTGTTTCATTAATGTTACTTCGGTTTTTACATTATTCAATTCTTCTTGTAATTCATAGATTGTTATTGATTTTTCTTTTTTATTAAATCTTTTACATATTTCATTAAAATTATAAGTTTGTTTATTTTTTTTCAATAGTTTTATTTTTCTTTAATTTATCTTCTAATTTATCTATATATATTTGTCTTACATTTGGATCTATAATTTGATTTAATAATTCAATTATTGATTCTATTTCATTATCTTCATTTATAGTATTTATCTCTTTATAATCACATGTACAATTTCCAATACAATTACAAATTTCTGATTCATTATCACTACTAGACTCGTTTTCTAATATATTTAAGTCTTCTTCTTCATAATCTGATATATCACTTTCTTCGTTTATCATTATTTTCATTATCTGACTTTTAAGTTTATCAAAAATGTTAAGTTCATTAATTCTTTTCTTAGTATAGCAATTTGTTGAGGTATGATCATGTTTACCACATTTATAACATATTATAGTATCTTTATTTTTATAATTATTATTTTTATTAAATGAGCCTTTTTTATATTTTTTATAATTTCCTCTTTTTCTATTATATATTTTATCATTTTCATATGTTTTATATTTTCTATTTGATTTTTTATATCTTTTATATTTATTTTCTTTTGTTAAACTTTTTAAACTGGTATTAGGTAATTTTAATGGTCCATAACCATATTGTTCACAAAAATTTCCTAATTCTTTTTTACTATTTATTCCTTCTTTCTTAATTTGCTGTTTAAGTTTTAATTCAGAACATATACTTAATCCTTCCTGATTAATATAGCTAATGATTTCTCCATATGTTAAATCTTTATATGGAATTATTCCATTAAAGTTATTTGACAATTTATTTCTTATTCTTTCAGCAAACAACTTAGGTAATCCTGCAATAAATCTTTCTTTCCAATAAGCTACTCTACAATCAATTCTAGTTGTTACTTTAGTTATAAAAATATCTTTATACCATCTAAAATCTGATAATTTTCTACATGTTAAATTTAATAATATAGAAGAATTTCTTTCTTGATAAACAGATGGATTTCCAACAAAATTTTTTAAAATAGCAAAAATTAAAGTATTAACCATATCATCTTCTTGAGTTTCTACTGGCATATCATTTTCATTTTTTACAATAGTTTTCTTAGCTTTGAATATTTAAGATTTTTCTTCATCTGTTATATAATTATCCCACCATCCTTTTAAACTTCCGGTAAAACCTGATATAAGAATTTCTATTATTTTTTATTCATTATTTTTATTAGACTTGTAAGCATTGGACGCTATAGTCATTTCTTGTAATATATTTAATATTTGATATTCTATTTGACCATCTAAATTCCATTCATATATTGACAAACCATCATATAGAGCTTGTTGTCTGACAAGGCGTTCTTCGTATTGCATATCTGGTAAAGTTGGTCTATTATAATAATTTCTTCTTCTGGTCTTGGAGTATAAGTATTTTTTGATGTAAATCTCATTTTATTTATTTCATTTTCTTTAAATTGTTCATCAATATCTGAGATATCATCTTTTGAACAAATATCTGAATTACTTTCTTCATTTATATTTGATATTTGTAATTTGGATAATTTAGTTTCAATTTCTTGTATGTTCTTTATAACATATAACATATTCTCCTGTTATCAATTCATATTTTATTCTTTCTAGATTTTCTTTATTTCTTGCTATAGTGGTTCTAAACCAATAATAATTTTGATATATTATTGTAGATAAACATTTTTTCTGTTCTTCATTATCTTTAGATAGGTTTATTCCAATAAATTCTTTATTTATTAATATATTAGTTTCAGGGGGATGTATACTTGTTATCTTTTCTTTAGTTTCTAAATCTATATATGTTTTGTTTATATTTGTCGTTTCTTGTATTTTATAATCAGAAGAATTCATTTTATTTTCAATACAATATGCTTGAAACCATGCAAAAAATAATATATTTTGTTTATGTTCAAAAACAAACATAGTCCATTCAATTTCATGAATAATTTTTTCTTCTTTAATAAAATTTGAAAGATACCAATTTAATATATCTTTATTATAATCATATAAATTTCCATTTTAAATATTTCATGTTTGGTTTAGACATTGTCTTTATTTTTAATGAATTTGTTTCTTGATATTTTTTAATCTTTGCTGTAAACTATATATGTGTTTTTGTAATTCTATATATCTTCTTGTATGTTCTTTATAACATATAACATAATCTCCTGTTAATAATTCATGTTTTAATCTTTTTAAATTTTCTTTATTTCTTATTATAGTGGTTCTAAACCAAAATTAGTTGGAGAAATCACAAAAACAAAAATAAAAAACCAATTTATTTCTCTTTTTAAATTTTTTGTGAATAAAAACTCATTTTAATTGTTCAAAAGTTTTCTACTTCTGAGGGTGCCATAATTATAAGTAAATCGCTTTTATTATCTTC
Source organism: Tanacetum coccineum (assembly GCA_026074375.1). Classification (NCBI taxonomy): domain Eukaryota; kingdom Viridiplantae; phylum Streptophyta; class Magnoliopsida; order Asterales; family Asteraceae; genus Tanacetum; species Tanacetum coccineum. The sequence continues at coordinate 6,829 of BQNB010200731.1, forward strand.
TTCGTATAAGGTTTAGGAATAGAGTTTATTAACTCAACACCTTTCATTTCCATAGAGTGATCTCTTTTCAATATACTTCTCTCTTCGTTTATAAAGTTTGAAGGAATATATGTAGAATGTCTAGATGATTCCCCCCTATTTATTTCCAAAAGATATTTCTATATTACCATTTGAATGTTCTAAAATATTAGTTATAACCTTCATTGATAATTTTATATGGATTTATTTTTAACTAGTTCTTCTAAAATACTAAGTTTTGATTTCTAGTTATTTTATCCCATTCTAATCTTTTAGGTGTGCATATTAAAGAATTTTCTAGATTAGCTTCAAAAATAACAGTTTCATCTTTAGTTATATCTATTCTAGAATGTAGATCTACAGTAGTAGTCATTGTTTTATAATATATTCTATATATTACTACTAAAGGGTCTGATCATTCTTTTATCTCTATATTTTTAGTTTTTATATCTAAAGTTAATACATCTAGAATATTTGGATTATTTAATGCTATTGTAAAGTTAGGATAGCAATTAAAATATATGGGACCATTGCATATATTTGATTCAGCTAAAGCTAATAGTGATTGATCAAACTTAAGTAATCTAGCATCTCTTAATATCATACAAATAGGGGCATTAATTCCTAATCTGGTTAAAGGTTTTATTGCTATTTGAACTAATCCAATATGTAAGAATTTGTTTGACTTTCTATGTTCTTTAATAGCTTTTGCAGAAATAACTTTATACTTTGATGATCTTGTAATAAAGGTAAAGTTTTCTCAGTAGTATTAATAGAATAACTTTGAAAGAATTCAAAAGATCCGACTCTATATAAAGTTTTTACATCTTGTTTAGGAATACTCCAATTTTCTAAATTGTTTTCTATATTTGAAATCATAATTTCACATTAATTATTATAGATCTGTTTCCTCTTCCTATCAGATAAGAGGAACCATTCTTTCGGTTAAGTAATAATTTTGCTATCCTATTCATAATGAATTATTTTGATAATATTAAATTAAAATCAACTGAATATAACCAACTGCAAATAAACAACTGAAAATGTCAACATTACATCTCAATTAAATACTCTAACAACACTTCATTAACCTGATCAGGGAACAAAAATATGTGATCGACATGACTTACCAACGCAGTCATGATATTCATTTAATATAAAACTTATCCATTGTTTTAACATAATATTAACGTTATAATTCATTAATTATAAGATAAGAAATTCATTACTTTTTTCCCTAAAAATGGCTCTGATACCAATTTCGAAACAGGATCAAATTTAGTTGAAATTAAATTACTTTTAAACTATAATACAATAAAAGTTCTAAAACAATTGAAATCTTAATAATTCAAAATCCGTTATAAAATTATACCTTTATTGAAATCTTGAATACAACTTTGTTCAGAGATACAAATCTGTTCTAACGTCTGTTCTAATGGTACTGGGGATACAATAATTTGAAAATCTAAACTTTTTAAACATTGGATAGTGGATAATTTTAGATAGGGTTTTTTCTTCATAAAAGGTTCTTTGCCAATCTTGTGACTTCTCGTTCTTTTATAGGGTCTTCAAAAGGTATTCATTTCTTTGATAACCAGCAAATGCCAGTTAAAGCGGCACAGCTGTCTTTAATCATCTTTTATAAAGTAATCAATCATCTTTAATAATGCGGCACAACTGTCTTCAATCGTCTTTGTCTTTATCTTTAATCTTTTTTGATAGTGTCTTCTGATGTCATCACTTACGTCTTGAATAGTTGATCTTCTAGAAATGCTAGCTGTCTTTTATTTACATTTTTCTTATATCTTTAATAAAGTTTTTCTTCTTACATTTTATAAATCTATACTATCGTAAGGATCTTGAGAATCTTGAAATAAGTATTCGCTAGGAGTGGGAGATCTTCTAATATGATTCATAATTCTTGCAAAGTCTTCATCATTTTCACATTCTTGAATCTTTTTAGCAATCTCATTGTTTGATTTTGATAACTTTGAGACTGAATTTGTTCTTGTAGTAGACGTGCTTAGAGATTCTTGAATAAGACTATTGTAATAATTAATAACTGCTTCTTTGTCTGCTTGATTTTCATTGATTTGTTTCCACCACTTAACACTAAACTGTCTAATTAATAATGGTGGTGAACTGCCTTGTATCCCCAGTACCATTAGAACAGACGTTAGAACATATTTGTATCTCTGAACAAAGTTGTATTCAAGATTTCAATAAAGGTATACTTTTATAACAGATTTTGAATTATTAAGATTTCAATTGTTTTAGAACTTTTATTGTATTGTAGTTTAAAAGTAATTTAATTTTCACTAAATTTGATCCTGTTTCGTAATTGGTATCAGGGCCATTTTTAGGGAAAAAAGTAATGAATTTCTTATCTTATAATTAATGAATTATAACGTTAATATTATGTTAAAACAATGGATAAATTTTATATTAAATGAATATCATGACTGTGTTGGTAAGTCCTGTCAATCACATCCGTTGGATTAGCCGCAACAAAGAGCGTAAGACGGCCGGACCCGAAAGATATGGGGATGTTCCCGTGGAAACGTATATTCAAGTAACAAAAACATTACTCAGTTGATTTTAATCTAATATTATCATAATAATTCATTATGAATAGGATAGCAAAATTATTACTTAACCGAAAGAATGATTTCTCTTCTGATATTGAAGTATTCCTAAACAAGATATCAAAACTTTATATAGAGTCGGATTTTTTTAATTTTTTCAAAGTTATTCAATTAATACTATTGAAAAAACTTTACCTTTATTACAAGATCATCAAAGTATAAAGTTATTTTCTGCAAAAGCTATTAAAGAACATAGAAAGTCAAACAAGTTTTTACATATAGGATTAGTTCAAATAGCAATAAAGCCTTTAACCAGATTAGGAATTAATGCCCCTATTTGTATGATATTAAGAGATGCTAGATTACTTAAGTTTGATCAATCACTATTAGCTTTAGCTGAATCAAATATATGCAATGGTCCCATATATTTTAATTGTTATCCCAACTTTACAATAGCATTAAATGATCCAAATATTCTAGATGTATTAACTTTAGATATAAAAACAAAAAATATAGAGATAAAAGAGGGATCAGACCCTTTAGTAGTTATATATAGAGTATATTATAAAACAATGACTACTATTGTAGATCCACGTTCTAGAATAGATATAACTAAAGATGAAACTGTTATATTTGAAGCTAATCTAGAAAACTCTTTAATATGAACACCTAAAAGATTAAAATGGGATGAAATAACTAGAAATCAAACATGGAATTTAGAAGAAATAGTCAAAATAAAACCTTTAAAATTAAACAAAGATATAACTAATATCTTAGAACATTCGAATGGTAACGTAGTGATATCTTTTGGAAATAGAATAGGAGAATCATCTAGACATTCTACATATATCCCTTCAAACTTTATAAATGAAGAAGAAAAAGTGAATTTAAAAAGAGCTCAATCTATGAAGATAAAAGGTGTTGACTTTAATAACTTATATGAAGAAGATAATAAAAGCGATTCTACTTATAATTATATACCATCAGAAGTAGAAAATTATGAACAACTAAAATGAGTTATTATTCACAAAAAATTAAAAGAGAAATAAAGTGGTTTAGAGCCACTATAATAAGAAATAAAGAAAATCTAGAAAGAATATTATATGTTATAAAGAACATACAAGAAGATATATAGAATTACAAGAACACATATATTGTTTACAACAAAGATTAAAAAATATCAAAAAACAAATTCATTAAATTTAAACAATGTCTAAACCAAATATGAAATATCTAAAAAATGAAATATATAATGATTATAATAAACATATTTTAAATTGGTATCTTTCAAATTTTATTGAAGAAGAAAAATTAATTCATGAAATTGAATGGACTATGTTCGTTTTTGAACATAAACAAAATATATTATTTTTTGCATGGTTTCAAGTATATTGTATCGAAAATAAAATGGATTTTCCTTCTGATTATAAAATACAAGAAACGAAAAATATAAACAAAACATATATAGATTTGGAAACAAAAGAAAAGATAACAAGTATACATCCACCTGAAACTAATATATTAATAAATAAAGAA
>BQNB010200737.1:0-10966 GCA_026074375.1 Tanacetum coccineum
AATTTTTTTAGATTTTTATTAAATAGTTTAGTATTTTTAAACATTTAATTTCATTAAAATCGTTTTTAATTCATAAAAAATTATAAATAAGTCAAAAAAATATAATTCTTTTTTAGAAAATTTTCTTTAAACATTTAGAACCTAGGAAAAATATATTTGCTTTCGTAGGGTTAAAATTGCAAAATTTGGTTTTTTAAAGAACGGGATTGAATCCCATTCACGTTTTAGTGTTTTTAAACCCTAGACACCTTCGTTTTTGGTCTAGTTTTATTTGTCCTAGCATTTTAGTTAATTTAGACTTATAAAAACCAAAAAGATCATTTTAGGACTTAATTTTGATAATTTAGGGTTTTTAGGTCCCGTTTAGGATTCCCGTTTTGCGTTTTTAGTTAAAATTTGTCTTACCTTAATTGTTTTTAAGTTTTTGCCTTAATTTTCCCATAGTTTTAGATAACCAATCATAATCTTGTTCCATTCAAGCATCGATTCTCAAAACGCCTCTCGACTTTCAATTGCATTCCTCGTTGGGGATAACGACCCGGGAATCATACTTCCGGTTTACTACATTGAGAGATTTTTGATTCTTATCCTTGTTATATATTTATATATTTATAAGTATCCTTATAAGTATTTTATATATTTATTTATATATTAAGGGTTGAATCTTAATCAATCAGTTTTTAGCATCGTTGCTGGGGAGGATTGTATACGATTGTTGAGCCGTTTGACAATTTGTGTTTGAAGATCCTTCCGTGTGAAGTTATTTTGCTTATTTTCTTATAAAAAAATATACAAAAACATTTTTCATTTCTTTTATTAGTATATATATAATATAAAAAAATCAAAAAATTAAAAACATTGTCCATAAAAAGAAATAAAAATCACAAGTTGGTTAAAGAACACCATCAATATAATACTTTCAATTGAAGTATTATCATTAATAAGTTCCCGAACCAAAGATCAAAAACTTACCTTTTGTGTCTCTCGCGAGGTACGGCTCACCTTTGAAAGTTAAACAAACTATAAGAGGGGTATAAGGCGGGTTGTTCCTAGGAACTACGACCCTAAAGGAGAAAGGTTTTTAATAGCTTCGCGCTTTCCTACTCCTCCGCTCCTTTGTGCGTTTTTCTCTTTGAAGAGTTACCGAGAAGCGAGTTGATTATTAGGTTTAAGTGTCTTATCTCATTGTCCGTTATTAAAATATATTGTGAATACATTGTTGAAAAACCAAAAAATATATATATAAAAAAAATGAAAATATTAGTATATATATTTCTTTTTAATTTTTTTGTGGCATGCGCCATCGTTTCTAATTTCCCGTATTTCTAACGTCAACAACAACAGTCCCGCCGACTTTGTTGACGTTTAATCTTGTGGAGACTTATTGGAAAATCAAGCTCTCTCGTAGTTACGATGCCCGATATCATTACTATTGGCACAATTTGACTCGAAGCACCCACCGAGGGTTACGAGGATGCAATCGTTGTTCCCGAGACCTCACACAACCGCTGGACAATTTGAGCATTAAGCATGGTTTGCTTACTCTTGTCTTTAATAAATAATTTTTTGGACTTGACTAAGAAGACCGCATGCTCACCTTCGTTTATTTTAATCAATTCACTTCTTCGTTGAAGTTACCGTAGTACCGTGTTCGTCGGTTAAAGCTTATGCTTTTGCCATTTTCCCTCTGGGTGCCGCCCGAATTGGCTTGAAAATAACCCCCTCGATCGATTCTTACATAGGATGATCTTGTTTCGAAATTCATCAACAAATCTTCCCTCCTAAAACAACAAACCTTCGAAATGAAATCACGAGATTTCAATAACGATTTGATGAAACTTTTTATGAGGCATGAGACCGATTCAATGATCTTCTTCGGGCATGTCCACATCATGGATTTTCGGAGTTACATCAACTCGATACTTTCTACAATGCCTTGAACTCAAATGATCAAGATTCGTTGAATTCCGCCGCGGGTGGTAATTTTTTGGATAAAATGCCCCGTGATTGCCTAAGAATCATCGAGAGCAAATCCAAAGTTCGTAATTCACGTAACAAACCGGTTGTTGCCAAAGTGAGTGCGAGCTCTTCTACCCCCGGTATTTCTCCCGATGTTGCCGAACTTAAAGATATGGTGAAAGTTTTGCTTCTCGATAAGAAAAACCATTCCCAAGCTCCCGCTCCCGTAAAAGCGGTCGAGGAAAGTTGTGTAACTTGCGGTGGTGCTCATTCTTACCGAAATTATCCCGCCACCGATGGCAAGTTGATCATGTCTAAATTCATGAATTTGTTTCCCAAGACGCCGTGGATAATTTCAAATCAAGGAATACCGGTTACAGAGCCCCCGATTGCTTATCAATTTTCGACCCTCCTGGTTTTCCTCCTGTTCTACAAAAATCAGAAAATAACCAACAACGTTACAACAAAACCCGGGGGAATAATTACAACCAAGGCCAAATTTATCGGACCTCCGATTAATCAACCCCAGGGTTCACCAAGCTCCACCTTACCAAGCTCCAGCTCCGCAAACACAAGGTGTTGTCGAAGATGATTTTCAACACTTACATCAAAAGCTATTGTTAATTCGGTTATGAGAATATGCAAAACCAAACCCACAACATGCAAAATCAAATGACCAATTTAAAAACCGATTTGCTGAACAGTTCTGAATTCCAATTACCGCTTTCTACTTCTGAGTTCACGGACTATCTCCTTGTTATACCATTACTAAACCCGAAGGTAGATTTGAAGGGTATTACCACCCAAGCGGTGTTGCTTATCAAGACCCACGATTCCTTACTACTTCTCCTCCTAAAGGGAGTGGAACGTGAAACTTGAGGGTGAAAAGAACACGGACTCATCCTACATTACGAAAGTACCAAATACGTCAACCTCCGGTTTTCAAGTTCAACACCAAGTACCAATTCTGAGGCCCGTTATTGATCCCGTTAGTGGTCCGAGCCTAACTCGAAACTTCAATTCCATATCCTTCCTAGACTTAATGACCAAAAGATCCGCGAGAAAAAAGCTAACAATCAAATTGAGTAGTTTCTACCAAATCCTTTCCAAGATTTGCATTTTCCTGACATTAGCTTCCGTGGATGCTTTATTCCTTGCCTAAATTTGCTTCGACACTTAAGAGTTTAATCAGTAACAAAGAGAAATTGTTTGAATTGGCTAGAACTCCGTTGAATGAGCATTGCTCGGCGGTTCTCCTCAAAAAGTTACCCGAAAAACTTGGAGACCTCGGCAAATTTCTCATACCGTGTGATTTTCCGGGAATGGATGAGTCTAGCTTGCGTCGATCTTGGCGCTTATCTTTAATATTCATGCCAATTATCCGTGTGGAAATAGCTCTCTTCGAGACTCACTCATATTGTAGACTCCGGAACTTGCGGACCGTTCGGACTTACCCAAAACCGATCGGTATCGCGAACGATATGTCTACGTTAAAAGTAGGAAGAGTTCCTATTCCCCGACCGACTTTGTAGTCATAGGAATTTGATGCGAATACGACCGAATACATCTAATTCTAGGGGGAGATCTTTCTTAATGACCGGATGTTGCTTTGATGATGTTCTAAGGAAGGTGATTAACTCTTCGTGTTTGGTAAAGAAGTTGTATCATTCAATCTTGATCAAACTTCGAGATAATCCTCTTAATTATGATGATAATTCGGTTAAACGAAAATCGACGTATTTGAAATTGGCTTATGAGGTGTATTCACAAGAAGTTCTCGGTTTCTCCGATCGGGGATCGCCGCTTATTCTTATGCCCAAGTGCTTATTAGGGGTAGTTAAAAATCTGTTTTAACCTATTTGCTTATTTCTTGTTTCATTGTGTTTTGTTAAAGCTAGCAGTACTAACTCAAAGCTAGCAGTACTAACTCCAAGTTAGTACTGATAGTTAATACCGTTAGTACTGTTGTTAGTACTGCTAAGTTTCTCCTGCTTAACTTAGTTTAATTGCTTGCTGAATTTGCTTATTTAGAGTTAGTCTAGCTTATTTGGTTTGTCTTAAGCTTATTTGAGCTTATTTGTGTCTTAGTATAAAAGTTTTTAGTGTTTTTACCATTCCTAGCCTTTATGCATGCTCTAGCTTATTTTCCTTGCTTATCTTTTCGTGCATTTGCTTATTAGGTTTAGTGCCCAATCATATCCTTGTCATATTCAAACATCGATTATCAATTCGTCATTCGATTTTCCATTCAAGCCTCGTTGGGACATAACGACCCGGAAATACTCTATACTACTTCCGGTTTCATTGATTTTGTGGATCCTGATCCTTGTTATATATTTATATTTATTTATATATAAAAAGGAGTAAGAATACGCGAGTCAACTTCCGTTATTAGTAGGAGGCACCGTGTCCTTTGTCACCTCGGTTTCACGTTCCACTACTTTAGGAGGAGAAGAATAAGTAGTAGGAATCGTGGGTCCTTGATAAGCAACACCGCTTCGAGTGGTAATACCCTTCAAGTCTACCTTCGGGTTAGTAATGGTATTACTAGGGAGTGTCCCTGAACCTGAAGTAGAAGTGGTATTGGAATTCACGAATTTAGAAAGCATGTCTGTTAAATTGGTCATTTGATTTTGCAAGTTTTGATTTTGATTTTGCATATTTCTCATCACTGCATCATTAGCTTTGACGTAGTTTTAAAAATCATCCTTCGACACGCCTTGTGTTTGCGGAGCCGGAGCTTGGTAAGGTGGAGCTTGGTGAACCGGGGTCGATAAATTTGGCCTTGGTTGTAATTAGTCCCCCGCTTTTGGTTGTAACGGGTTTGGTTATTTCCTTGGTTTTGTTGAATCGGAGGAAAACCAGGAGGTCGAATTTGATTAGCAATCGGGGCTCGGTAACTGGTATTTCCTTGATTGAAATTAGTTGCGGCGGCTTGGGAAACGTACTCTTGAATATTGTCACGATAAACGTTGCCATCGGTGGCGGGACAATTTTGGTAAGAATGAGCACCACCGCAAGTAACACAACTTTCCTCGACCGCTTTTACGGGAGCGGGAGCTTGGGTTTGGGTTTTCTTATCAAGAAGTAAAGCTTTCACCATATCTTTAAGTTCGGCAACATCGGGAGAAATACCGGGGGTAGAAGAGCTCGAACTCACTTTGGCAACAACCGGTTTGTTACGTGAATTACGAACTTTGGATTTGCTCTCAATGATTCTTAGGCAATCACGAGGCATTTTATCCAAAAAGTTACCACCCGCGGCGGAATTCAACGAATCTTGATCATTAGAGTTCAAAGCATTATAGAAAGTATCGAGTTGATGTAATTCTGAAAATCCATGATGTGGGCATGCCCGAAGAAGATCATTAAATCGGTCCCATGCCTCGTAAAAAGTTTTATCAAATCGTTGTTGAAATCTTGTGATTTCATTTCTAAGATTTGTTGTTTTGGAAGGAGGTAAGAATTTGTTGATGAATTTCGAAACAAGATCATCCCATGTAAGAATCGATCGAGGGGGTTCTTTTTCAAGCCAAATTCAGGCGGCACCCTCGAGGGAAAATGGGAAAAGCATAAGCTTAACCGACGTACTCGGGATGTTCGGGAACTTCATCGTAGAAGTGATCTTGTTGGAATAACGAATGTGAGCATGAGGGTCTTCTTTGTCATGTCCAAAAAATTATTTGTTTTGAACAAGAGTAAGCAAACCATGCTTAAGCTCAAAGTTATCCGCGGTGATCTCGGGAACAACGATGGCATCCTCGTAACCCTCGGTGGGTGCTTCGAGCAATTGAGCCATAGTACGATTATCGTCCATCGTAACTACGGGAGGAGCTTGATTTTCAATTGGTTCCACAAGATTGAATGGTTCAACAAAAGTCGGGTTGACTTGTTGTTGACGGTTAGAATTACGAGATTGAGAACGAGTGCGCATGCACTAAAATGTAAAAAGAAAATTTATACTAATTTTTTTTTTAATTTTTTAAATTTTTTGGTTTTTTCACAATTTTTTTTCAAAGATTAATTTTAATAACGGACAATGAGATAAGACACTTAAACCTAATAATCAACTCGCTTCTCGGTAACTCTTCAAAAGAAAAACGCACAAAGGAGTTTGTTTAACTTTAAAAGGTGAGCCGTATGTCGCAAGTGACACAAAAGGTAAGTTTTTTTTCTTTGGTTCGGGAACTTATTAATGGATAATACTTCAGTTGAAATTATTATATGTTGGTGTTCTTTTACCAACTTTGTAAAAAAAATTTAATTTTTTTTATGGACAATGTTTTTATATTTTTGGTTTTTCTTGTTTTTATATTATAATTATACTAAATAAAAGAAAAATCTTTTTGTATTTTTTTATAAGAAAATAAACAAATAACTTCACACGGAAGGATCTTCAAACAAAAATTTTCAAACGGCTTCAACAACCGTCTACAATCCTCCCCGGCAGCGGCCCCAAAAACTGATCAATTCTGACTATACCTTTTAAAATATATAAATATTAGTAAATATATAAATATATAATAATGAGGATAATAATAAAAAAATCTCAATTATAGTAATCCTGGAGTATTATTCCCAGGTCGTTATCCCCAACGAGGAATGCAATTGAAAGTCGAGAGGCGTTTTGAGAATCGATGCTTGAATGGAACAAGATTTTGATTGGGTATCTAAAACTAAGGGAAAATTAAGGCAAAAACTTAAAAACACTTTAAGGCATAAGGACAATATTTTAACATAATAACGCAAAACGGGAATCCTAAACGGACCTATAAAACCCTAAATTATCAAATAAGTCTACGTGGTTCGTTTTGTGTTTTATAAGTCTTAAGTGACTAAAAAGCTAGAACATAAAGAATATTAGAATAAATTACGAAGGTGTGTTAGGGCTGTATATCTCTTATTAACATGAATCGGGATTCTATGCCCCGTGCTGTTAATTACCTAATTTGCCTATTTATACCCTACGAAAGGCAAAATCTTGTTGTCCTTACGGTTCTAAATGTGTAAAAGTAATATTGGCTAAATAAAGGATTGAGAGCGGGTGGGAACTGGGGTGTAGGGGTCTATGTATGGTATTATAATGAGTGGATATGTGTTAGGTTTATGGTGTTAATATAAAATTGATAGAGACGTTGTATAGTAATTGCTGATATTATATTATAATGTGTTGTGTGTGCATATTAAGTATACGGGTAACAATGCGTGTCGTTTGTTTTAGATACCTAGAAAAAGTTATTCAAATTATATTTTTTTGATTATTTTTCTATTTTTTATGATTTTTTAAAGTTTTTAATAAAGAAAAATGATTAAAAATATAAAATGTAACTTTAAAAATCTGGAAAAATTACTAAAAGTAGCTTATGATTAACAGAATGCAGGAAAAATATAAAATCCTAAAATACTAAACTCAATAAGCTGGGAAAAAGCAAATTAGCACTTGAAGTGCTTTTTTATAACAAAACTCAAAAAGGTGGTAAAAGAATAAACAATGCACCTTGAGACGTAAAAGTCCCAAGGGCGCAGTGGTTAGTGGTGTGTTGTGTTGTGTGTTATAAAGGTTGAAACTAGGTTGAGGTCAGGGGTTCAAGCCTTGCTCACCCCTGACTTCCTTGGTTTCCCTTTTTTTTCAAAAACTTTTTAAACAAATTTGTAAAATAGCTCAAATTAAGCAAGTTTTACAAAAGCCACTTTATCTAAAAATCACTAAATAAGCTAGAAATTAAGCTTAAAATATGACAGAAACACTTAAACACTTTTTAAACTTTTTCGTAAAACACAAGTACACTCATAAGCTAAAATAAGCTCAAACCAAATCAAATAAGCTATGACTAACCTAAAACTACCCTACTAAGCACAACTGAGCTAGAAATGAGCATAATGGATAAGCCATAATCTGAAAAACCAATAAGCATTTGGCACTAAACTGAGAACCAAAAGGCAAACTAGCTAACTTTGGGCTGATTTTTAAGTATGCAAATGGAAACTTGTGGCAAAGAGACTTGTATTTCTAGAAAGCTAATCCAAAAGACTACTTAAATAAGCTTTTGAAACAAAGTTTGAAAATCAAGTGCTTAAAGAAAAAGCTCAATGAAACTGTTTATCCACTCAGCATATATTGAGTGTACTTGTTGATTTGAAAAGACAAACTGCTAAATTGCAGCTTAAAAACAGATATCAAAATAAGCTAACCATTTAAAAATAAGTTCAAACTTATGATTATTAACCTACAGACTACTTGTAAACTAAAAATCAAGTCCTAAAAACTAATTTTACCCTCTGATAATTGAACTAGAAAATGGCCTCTTGTCTATTTATGCTGCTGATGCATTTGACCACCAAGTGAACCAATTCTCAAATCCAACAATTGCAGGATATAGGACTAGTTTCTACTACTTTAAAAATACCAAAGTGAATGCAAAAATAACAAAACCAATGGCTAAAAGAGACTTGAGCTAAAAATGCTAGACTAACTAAGCTTATACTAACAGAATCTAATAACTATCTACTAACTTGATTGAAAACTAGATCTTAACATTTAAGCACCTTAAATCCTTTCACCATAAACCTTAAAATGATGATTTTAGTCAAGTTAAAGGGCCAAAGGACTCTTGGCAGTACTAACTCAAGTAAGTACTGCCTTGACCCAAACACCCCTTTAAATAACTAAAATTCATTTTCAGCTTATATTTTTGAGATTTAATGTACAAAGTTAAAATACCAGATAGTCATAAGCTATAAACATACCTAATAAGCAGATTTAAACAAACTAATAAGCTAGAACAATAAGCTTTTTAACTATGCTAATATTTTTGAATTTTTGACAGTTTTTATAATAAATAAGAGTAAACTAAGAATTTAAACCTAACAATCAAACATAATAAGAATTAACGACTATAATAAGCACTATTAAGCAAAACTAAACATCAATAAGCAGAAAATAAGTAATAATAAGCTGAAATTCCAAATTAAGCTATAAAAAGAAGTTTGAGAACTTACAATAGTCTTTGCTCTAAACAAGGCTTGTCAAATGCTCTTGTGAGCTATCAACAAGCTCTAGCTTATCATAGATAAGCTAGTGAGGTCCTGGAAACCCATCCATGTCTGGTTTCCCTTCCAAGAATAAGCTGAGGTATTTTGATTGTGGATTTGAATAAGAAAAGCTCATTTAAGCTTTGAGAGCTTAAATGAGAGTGTAGCTAGCTTATGAGTTGAAATGACAACTAATTGAGCTTATTAGATTAGTAAGAGAGCTTAAATCAATTCATTATTCAATTACGCAAAAACTGAAGTTAAACATAAGGTAAATAAAACTGACTTTTATTGATTAAGATAAAAGGTTACAAAGCTTTTAATTGAAATTACAATAGAAAAAAGTTACAATAAGCTGAAAATGACTTAATAAGATAAATGATAATTAAACTAAATCTACACTAAAAACTACTCCTAGATGATCCGTTGTGAGTGAGAGAGGTCTTGTATTTATAGGCTTGAGAGAAGCTTCCGGGCCTTCTTCATACGCTCCTCTTAGCTTTGATCATCACCCTTCATTTATTGCCAATCATTGGATGCCCTCTTGTAGCCGTTAGATCAAAATGTGATCACCCGGATTGCCAGCGTGGCAATCCTTGTATCAAAGGCTTTGTGCTTCTTTTGGCTTGATTTTAGTGCAAAATCCCACTTCTAGATATGTTTCTTTTGAGTTCTGCGTGTCATTATTGTGTCAGTATTGACCAATAAGAGCTCTTAAGTGACGTTTTTTGGCTGCTGACTCATTGCTTAGTACTAAGAATCTAAGAGGTCACGTTGGATTGAGTGGGAGTGGGTTTTTACCCTTTTAATTTTTGCTGCATGGTAAAGAGGGGGACAAAGGGTGAATAGTGTTTTCACCTTTGCGCCCTTTTCTCTTTTTATATGTTTGTGTGTTTGACTGAGGGTTAATTGAGCGTTGACTTGGGCTTAGGATTTATAAAAAGGAAATTGGGCCAGTTAAAGGGTTTAAGGGTTTTGGTTATTAAGAGTTAACGACCGTTAGTTTCTTAATAAAAGAGGACTAACGGTGTTAGTGATTTGATTTAACATTAAGGGCATTTTTGGTATTTTGAAGGTTTTGTCTTTTTGTGGGTTGACCAAGGGTTGACTTTGTTGACCATTTGCTAGAAACTCCCGGCTCTTGTGCACTCTATCCGTTATTGTGTTCGTGTTTGTTCGGTTTTGACCGTTTTTTTGTGATTTTTGCAATATCCGTACCTACACATCACAAATGACAAAACAAGCAATATACAAGCATAATTTGCACAATTTGTTCATTTTTGGGTCATTTTTGGTATAAAAAGGATATGTGATTTCTCACATATCCAGCCTATTAGGGATTATTAGATGGAGATTTCGTATGGCAGAGATTTTTTGGGCCCTGCCCCTTCATATGTTCTTATTCGAGACCTTGTGAGGAGATTATGCCACAGGATGATTGCTTATAATATTTTCGGTAGGGGGCAGGCACTTGACATGGTGACCGGTGTTGATCTCTTCTACCTCCACAGCATGGACCATAGGACTACCAACGTCCCACATCTTTTAGCACAATATCTGTTTAGGCATGCGGAGGGGAGGAAGAGCGGGGCCAGGCTATCGAGTGGGCACTTTATTGGGCGTTTGGCTATGTATTTTAGGCTGGTTAGTGATGAGGGATTGAGAGGGCTGCAGGTAGTCACCCGAGAGCTCCCTTTGATTGATTTACATGAGCTTGGGAGGCTCAACATCTACACGAGGTATGGTGACACATGGGCTTGGGTAGCCTAAGGACCAGAGAGGCAGCAAGCTGGTGCCCATGAGGTGGATAAGGCAGGACCGGCTGCTGAGGAGGTCGCTCTAGAGATTCCAGTACTAGCACCAGCACAGGCACCTCCACCACCACCACCAGCTCCACAGCCCCGTACTATGTCATAGAGGACCGAGAGGCTTGAGGAGGAGGTACATGATTCGTCAATAATATATAAGCAAACAC
>BQNB010200740.1:0-10966 GCA_026074375.1 Tanacetum coccineum
CACCCTCCAACATATTAATACTTGTCACCTTAAATTTTAAGTTTTATATATAAATAGAAATTATATATCATTTGTTCATTTTAACAAAAAATAACACACACACACATATTAATATGCTCTCCCCCTCCCACCTCCGGCCACCGCCGCCGTCGTCGAAAAACTTTTCCGGCGAGTGTTCCGGCCAAAACCAAAAATGGTTCTCATTACCCGATCTACCCGATCCCCTATGCCACTCGCCCCCACTCGCGCCTCCACCCCTCCACCACCACTCAGCCGCCGCCCCCTCTCTCTTCGGCTGCTGCCCCTCGGCAGCCCCAGCACCACCACCATCATTATCATCACCATCACCAAGCCATTATCACCACACCACCATCACCGCCCCACACCTCACCACCACCGCACCATGGGTGCGTTCGGTTTGATGTTTACACCAAAAAGGGTGCGTCGGTTGTGGTAGTAGCACCATCAAGGGTGCGTTTGATTATTCCTAAGCACCATGAGGGTGCGTTTGGTGGGGCAGCCGCCACCATGGGGTGGGTTTGGTGGGCTGCCGCCACTATAGGGTGCGGTTCGTTTGTATAGTAAGCACCGAGGGGTGCGTTCGGGTCCGGGTCAGCCTCGACATAGGGTGCGTCGGGCTGTTTTGTTGGCCGAAAGGGTGGCAGCCACCACCATGGGGTGCGGTTGGGTGGCGGCCACCACCGTAGGTGCGTTTGGTTGCGGGTTTAACAGCCGAAGGGGCTGTTTGGTTGTTACGATACCGAATAGGGTGCGTTTGGCTTAAGCGAAACAACATAAGGGCGTGTTTGGTTGTGTAGGAAACTTAGTAGGGGGTGTTTGGTATAGCAGATTAACAAACAGGGGTGTTTTTTTCTAGTTATTAACATCGAATAGGGTGCGTTTGGTTTGGTAGAAATGTATAAGGGAGTGTTTGGGTTAACATAAAACCCCCAAAAGTGGTGTTTGGGTGAGCAGGAAACCCCAAAAGGGGAGTTTGGGTGAGCAGAAAACTATAAAGGGTGCGTTTGGGATAACAGGAAACCCAAACAGGGGTGTTTGGGACAGCATGGGTGTTTGGTTGGGCAGATTTGCAAAAAAGGGTGCGTTTGGTTTAGCACAAAGACAAACAAGGGTTCGTTTGGTTTATGCAATTGACTAATAAATATAACACGAGATTTATAAATTATAAATCGAAACTAAATGGTGGTTAATGGTTAAATAAATGTGATATTCATTACTTTGTTTTAGTTGATATATATAAATATATACATAGATATTTAAAACACGCGGGTTGTTTGGAAAGTGGAAAAACATTAGATTTTATAAATATGGGAAACGTTATATAACCGGAAAGATCATGACGAAATTTATATAAATTTTTATATTTAGTAATTTTTTACTAAACCTCTATTATTTTAGAAACCCGTTAAAAGAGACTAAGTTATATTTTAAAGATATATTAAATTAAAACTGTACAATAACTCGACAACGAATAAGAATTATACTTTTACAAATGAGACAACGATTTTTGCTACGATCCGTCAATATGACGAAAGATTAATTTATAAAATATTATTTTATAAATTCCTGACGAGAAGGTAAAATCATAACTTTTGTAAAAGCTTTACAAACATCGGTTGTTTCATTCATAACTTTAAGACGTGTGTCTACTTTTATGCAAGGACTTTTTATTAATTAAATTGGTGTCGAAATATTTTGTTTCAATTATTTTCTCACGTTCCTTATATAATACATGTAAAGTATTATATACTTCACATAAATCTTTGGATTGTCTATCTTCGTTATATAATTCACGGTACGAATTATATACTTGTTCATTTTTCATATGTAATATATACGGAAATATATTACACACTTTGCGTTTACTTTCGATTTATTTTATTTAACCAACCACCAAACTATTACAACTTGGGAATCTAAATCTTTATCAACGTGTCGCGTTGACGTAACCAATTCATCGGGAAATCCAAATACATTATCCTAGGCTAGTGGAACTTAGCCGTTAAGATTAGTTGCAACTTCTTCTGGGCCTCGCGTCTTTCGGTTTATCCGGTTTGTGCTGTGTTTTAATACGTGCAATTCGTGCAAATCGTTTCTTCATCATCGAGTGAGTTAGTAGCACCCATGTTTTTACTTGTTTAACATATATATTTGGGGTTAGAACAGCTTGTTTGCAAATGCGTTATTACATGGTTGATATACATTGGATGCCATCCTCATTTACATATCTCGCGATGAGATACATCACAAGTTTTTTCACTTATGGATACTACAACTTTGATTTCATTCTAATGATTATGGATTAGCATAAGTTGCATGAACTGTTAATTAACTCACTTGAGGTGAGTTCATAGCCCCACTTTTTACAGTTTTATTGATTTATAAGTTTTGGGGTGGAAACATGCTTTGTTTTATAAATTGGACGCAAGTGGTTATTTTATTGATTTCGTGTTTGCCTAAGTAACAATAACCTATCTAAGCCCACTTATCATGAAACTTGTTTAATTTACAGGTTTGGAAGCGCGAGTGTTTGTAAAATAGATCTATTCTGAGATTGGACAATCCCCGTTCGGGTGACTAGTAAACACCTGGGAATGAACGTTATAACATTTCGGATTTTGGTATGCTGCGGGTTACAAACATCGGTATGAGACAGGAACTCTGCGGAAATTATATAAGCATAATATAAGTCTAGCTTCAGTGTCATGGCATTTAGCAATCAGTGAACTGTCGATTTTGTGATGTCTGCATGTGTTGGATTATCACGGGAAAAGTCTTACGGTCCTATATTATACATATTATTTTCATAAATGCCCGGGTGTTCTTGGAGGGAACACATTACAAATCTTAGATTTGAACATATATTCATACATTTGGTGACTATTTGGGGATTTAAATGGTCATGCATGCTTTACAATTCTTGATTTTCTAAAAATCATACATACGTTTTGGAAGAACATTTAAGGATTTAAACGGTCATACATACTTTACGGAACCTTGGTTCAACATTTATACTTAAACAAATCTATGAACTCACCAACTTTATGTTGACCTTTTTAAGCATGTTTTTCTCAGGTGAATTAGATGCTTGGATTATTTGATGTGCACTGGAGTCTAAATTTGACAAGATCTCATTCATGGATTACTACTTACATACAAATGATCAAATCTCGTTGGGTTGTTTTCAAGCTTTTCATTGTGATGCAATTATGGGACAAATGTTATATCAATTTCAAGGAAATCAACGAGATTACTTTTCAAACGACACATTTAGAGGTCGTTCTCTTGTATCTAGCGTTGTGTATTATGAAGTAACGCCCCCGGACATACTTTCGCTGCGACACGTTTTTGGGGGTGTTACACTGAACCTGCAACCTTACAATCATTTTAAAAACACGAATTTTTGACAAAAACATATCCACTACGAATTTATAATGATTAAAACATAAAAAGAACACAAGTCCCCGACAACGGCGCCAAAAACTTGATGCTTGGTAGCGGCTGTAAGTTTTACATTTATAATTACGACTAATTAAACTACCAAAAATGCATACGAGCAAGTATACTAGTTCATTCATAGTAAAGTTGGGTAAGTCGAGTTCATTCCACGGGACTTGGTAATAATCATTATATAATAACGAAATAAGCAAATAGATTGTCACGATCCCTATCACTTCTAAACACAAAGAACATTTCATTTTTAATTCATTCATGGGAAAAACAATACTTGTGCTAAAAACATATTTCATTGATCTGAGAGTTTATTTGTTGTGTAAACTTGATTGTATGACTAACATGAACATAGGTATTATGGATTCGATCCATGTTGTCTTTCACAAATCCACAATTATATGTTAAAATGATGGTGAACCCTTTCGGCGTATGAACACCAAACCTTCTAACCATTTTTAATCCAATTGCTATGAAAACATGATTATGTCAAGTAATTTCAACGAGTCCCTTCGGCCTATACTCGAGTTTAAGATCAAACAAGCCTTTATAAGCATGTTAATTATGAAACTTAACCAGAAATCCTTTCGGTCTATAAATCTATTTTTAGGTTTCATCAACATGTAATCCAACAACTCTGAAGTGGCCACGCCAACCTCCTGAAAAGGGAGGGATTTACCTGGTTTGAGTCTGTGTGGCGGTGGGTTCAAACCCTGTGGATTAGTCAGCCTAAAGAGCAAAAACCATGGTTACCAAAAAAACACATGTAATCCAACAAGTTATTACTCCAAACAATTACAAGACAATTCATGAGATTCGGGCATACAATTATAATCAACACATCATAATCAATTACATATCATTTGCACAAGTATATCAAACACTACTCAAAATTCATTTTATTAAACACAAAACTTAATTCAAACATGACGATAAAATAAGTAAACTTTCTGGAAATATAAGAACAAGGATTATACCTAGCCAAATGATTACACAAGAAAGTCTAGACTTGGATTTAGAGCAATCCAAACGCCTCCAATCAACAAAGAATACCAATTCTCAAACACCAACAAGCAACCACAACACTACCCACATTCTTGCCTTTACTCCAAGGAAATCCAATCGATTCTAGCCTTTAAGGAAGTAAATGAGGGACTAAACATTAATCAAGGTTATAGAAGTGGTTTTCGTTTAGACCCCCTAATATTGCATATAACTGCAAGGTGCATGATGTCTAGAGCAAGAAAACGAGCTTCCGGTAGTTATGGAGGGAAATGATCGGCCTTGGAGGGTAATGGCACTTTAATTCATCCATAATTGCTAACTTTGTAACTGTCAAATTTGCCCAGCCGGGCGGCTGAGGATCTAGCCGGGCAGCTGAGGATCTAGTCGGGCGGCTAGATTGCGTCAACCAGCCTTTGAGGCTCGTTTCCAGCCTGGGCGGCTGGGCTTCGCTCCAAAACATAAAATGTTGTTTTCTTAAGCATTTTTATTCCTTTTTGCTTCCTTTTATTTTGGGTTGGCCCATACAACTTATAAATGGATAAAATACTTGTATTTGGGCTATAATGGGCCTCCAAACAACTTATTCAAGCTTAACGTGTCAGGAAATCTCCGAAAGTCATTTTCTTCATGTTTTCTCCTTATTTTCTTGTCTTCTTCAATACAACTTATAAATGGATTAAATACTTGTATTTGGGCTATAAATGGCCTCCAAACCTCTTATTCAAGCTTAACGTGTCGGGAAATCTCCAAAAGTCATTTTCTTTATGTTTTCTCCTTATTTTCTTGTCTTCTTCCATCGTAGCTAACTACAAACATGTAAACTTCACTTTGCACAATATTAGCAACAAAAGTTCTTTATTTAATCAAATATTTCATATAAAAGCACAAATAATGCTCCCTAAAACATACTTGATTTGAGCGTTATCAATAGATTATAACCAACCATGAGTACTTTATGCGGATAGGGTTAGTTGTGACATGACTGCCATATCTAGGTTTTAGGAAGAAGTACCGCCTAAATCTAAGAACAATATATCACTACAACTAAAAACGAGATAAGACAATCATCATTCACTAAAGAACTAAAACCGAGGTTTTAATCGGATTAAATATGGTTAATATGTTTTCCCTACATTAGGCTCGACCGCTCCTTTATCTTCTAATTGTCTACTTGTGTGTGTTACACTCTATATCTTCTGTTTAATTAAACCAAATCTCGTGCCAGTCTCTCAGGCTGAACCCCCCCCCCCTTATTTCCGTTAGCCTAGGTTTCGAATAGAATAAATTAGATTTAGTTTAGCTTAGTAAAATACTGATAGTCTTAGGATTTACACTCTCGCTCTTAGTGATCGACATCTTACTTACCAACGAAGCTACAACTAATCGGGTACACTTCCCGTTAAAGTTTGTTTTTAGGTAAAGTGCACAAATTATAAATATAAAACTTGATAAATATAATAACACCTATACGACGACACATAAAGTTTTTGCGTCTTGCTATAAGGGAGTGGTAGAATAAGAAAAATCTTTGAAATACAAGCAAGAACTAGAGAGAGAAAGTGGGAAGGAAGAATGTATTTTCTAGTGAGAGAAAGAAAAGAACATAAAATACATTAAGTGAAAAAATAAGACATACAACCAACTAATCACCTCTCCAAGGCATGAAGAGGTGTTTATATACTTACAAGGGGTGGATGGGCCTTGGCATGATGGGCTTATCCATGGGCCTTGGTCGAACTACCTATGTAAGTTTTCCAAAAATACATAACTAAGCTACGACAGTTATGCTATGAAGTGACCGACACTTTTGTGTTCCTAACAATCTCCCCCTAAGGGAGGTCACTCCATTTTTCAAAATTTAAACCTAGCATACTATGCTTCATCTTTAGTCTTGAGCTCGTTTAACTTCAATCATTAACTTGTGATTTGATGTAGTGATCATTGACTTTAGGTTTGAGCTTCTTCCTTTATCTTGAATGTAAAAATATGATCTTGACACCTAGAGATCATCAACCAAGCATAATCTCCGTTTTTGCCAACTTGTAAAACTTTGCCTTCTTGTAAACTTGTGGACTCTTGGACCGACATGCGCATGAACCTTTCTGAAATTGTTGACTTGAAAAGATTTAATTTTTTGAAATTCTTTAACTTTAACACTTCGTCACTTCGAGAAAGACGTTCGGTATCAGAGTGACAAAAAATTCTTTGAAATTCTTTGACTTTAATACTTCGTCACTTCAAGAAAGACATATGGTATCAGAGTAGCGGAAGTCTTGAAACATGTACTTGAGCTTTCATGATGTCTTTATGTTTGTCGGTCAGGTATGAGCATGTGGCTATGAATCGTGACTCATCGAGAATCAGCTGCACCAATCGTCGGGAGTACCTGCAGGTTTAGGTTAGTGATAATCAACATATATAGATGAGAATGTCTTTGTCACTTCGTCGAATACGGTTGCAATAACCTCGGTTTGCCATTGATCAGTATAAATACTACCTGTGATCAGGTAGAATTCTAAAGAATTTCCTTGACATGGTTTCGTAGCTGCACTAGCCGTTCTTTTTACTAGAGCGTCTCAAAGGAGAAAACACGATATGAGTGAACCAGAAAGAAGAGGTCTCACTGATTGAATAGAAAAATAAATTTGAAAATCAATCGATGTGTCACTTGCTAAAGTGATTTTGTGACACGTCGAGAGTGTTAATCATTTCAAAATTCATCATCAATCGTCAATTCATAACCTAGAACAAGTTTAATTCTTATAGAATCGCACCATTGTTTCTTTCCAGTTGTCACAAGTTTGATTCATATAGAATTGCACAAGTCACCTACCATGAGCTTGTTTGATGTTGGCTCAAGCAGGATTTCCATCTTCACTATGAATTATATCACTCGGATGTTCTGGAAAAATCACAAGGATATTGTAGGTCTCCCTTAATGTATATCTGTTATTCACATTGTTTGTCTAAGCCAAGCATAATTTGAACACGTGTTCTAAGATATAAATAGTTGGATCTCTTTTGGCTCTAACGTCAAATAGTGTCAACTTTGTTTTTAGTGATCGGAGCGGAGCCGACTGCCACCATTTCAATATCACAACTCAGAGTGAGAAAGTTGGATAGAAATATGGCTGTAATCTCCGTGAGAAATGTAACAAGAGACTATGAGAGACCTTGATGTGGCTAGAGGGTGCTCTTGCATCACAAGTGTCCTTAGATGTCAGTCTTCAATGTCAGCAATCATCTTTGTGATTCTTGACAGAAGATGTATTGACCCGGTTTCTGCATAAGTGCAAGGAGAGCTTTTTTCTTTTCACCCTTTATCTTAACTTTTCTTTTTAATTCTTCAACTCCTTCAGCGCTTACCGAGACTTCATAACTAGTACCTTGTTGGGTTTGTTCCAGTACTAGCTCCATCTTAGTCGGCACTTTTCCCGATTCTCACTTTTTCTCCTTTTGTATCATACCTAAGGACTTCTACACTATCTAGTGGATATCCCTGGGTAGATCCCTCCGGTTCTGGCTGGATCATGGGATTTGAATACCTATACCTAACCACCTTATAACTCCATAAATTTAAGTACATGTATGGTCTTTCAGGTATTCTATCACAATCGAAGCCAAAATCATTGAAAAGTTCAATCAAAGTGTTTGATATAAATATCAAAAGATTTACACTTTGAGAGTTTTTCATCATCACTAAAAGCTCCCCCTTAACATGTGCATCATAATCGTAGTACATGCTAAGTGTGGAGTGCATTGAGTCCATTTTATCTGATCACATTTTAATACAAATTAGATTCAGTTTAATCACATTTTCTCCCCTTATCCAAAATGTTAATCCCTTGATATTTTGGATATCAATTTGATTAAACGTTTGGGGACAAAATGTTACACAATCTCTAACAGGAACATTTTAATGCTCCCCCTCAATATTTGAGGGTATATAAGATAGTGCTGAGTACAATAATTTGAAATTTTTTGAATTTACTAAGAAATTCTTGAAAATTTTGTACTCGAGCACACCTTAATATCACCATAATGTCTACACTACATATATACAAATTTCACAAGTTATTTATTACGTACAAGGTTTGACCTGTTATGATGAGGACATCATATGATAAATCATATGGTCCTTTGCAGCAGTCGAAAGTCTCCCTCGTACGGTCTCCCACCAACAAATTTCTCTAAGCTTCGCATAATCCTTCTGGTCTTGAGCTGTTTATCAATTTCCTAGATCATAGCTCCCGCTTTATCTCTGTCACTTTGTCTCCAGATAGTCTGTGGCAAATACTTCATCCGGATTCCTTTTAGACGATCATTAAGAGTAGTCCGAACATCATTGAGTGTACCATCACTAAACTTGTGGAGTTCATCAATACGCATCAATTTGTTCTTCTTGTCTTTATTCTGGTAAATTAAACCTCTGGGATTGGAGTATGCTGTATAAGCTTCCCTTCGTTTAAGATATGATCTGTATGTATCCGGCTTTGTGTGGTTAAGCTTCTTTTCGTAACTTTTAACACCTAATTGAGATCTTCCACACGCCTTTGGATGACAATGCTTCTTGTAAACATTCGCAAGGAGACATTAAAAGCTAGGCGTTCTTCAACCGTGAGATTTGTCAACTTACCTAAAACAAGAAGAAGCAGCATGTCTTCGATGTCTTGGATGCGAAGCCTGTTGAAATCGCCTTCTTTGAATTTATACAACTTGTCGTCATCTTTACGAACAGTGATCCAATCCAGATGCTTGTAATTATGCCATTCGACAATTTGAAGCTTTGTGACAGCAATGATTCTGCGTTTGGAGTAGACATCACGAGTAGATTCCCTGTTAGCAGCAAATCCATAGAATTGTTGTCATTTTCGGCCCCAATGTGAGATTCCTCAAAGTGCATGTTTGTCATAGCTAACTGGCACTTGACTCCACATTCTGTTAGGGACCAAATCTTTAATCCATTTTATGTGCCCGTAATTTGCAGCCTTAGTCTTCGTCACTGAAGTTGTATATGTTCGGATTGAGACACCACCACTTAGATACGCAAGGTCATTATTGATGAAGTGATCAAAAGGAATGACTTGACGACCTCGAGAGTTAGGTATCAATGGTAATGGCTTGCGCAGATCATGTGGATATTGCTGACCTTCGGGGTTGTTCCAGTCTAATTGATCAGTGGTTGCCTTGTAGACTTCTTTAAAGAAATATTCTAGCTCCACCAGACTCTTGCATGATCCTTTCATCAGTTCGAATGTTAGACCGGCTAATAATTCTAAAGTCATAGTATTAACTTTAAGCCTATTCATTACAAATGTTGAGAAGTCTAGAGGAGTGTCCATCAGCTCATTAAACGACTCACGGGTATCTTCTTTCTAAGCCAAAGTGCTTAGCCTTGGTTGAATAGGTCCATGAGCAGCAAGCAAAATCTTGTTCCAATCACGATCAGGAGTAGGAGGTTTTGCCAGTTTTTGAAACCAATCAGGAAGCTGAGAAGTCTCTTCATCAAGTTTATCTTCAGTATCTCTTGTTACAAACTCTTGATGTGCGGGTTCTTCCAAATCTTCGGCAGTGTGCATTGGCTCCTATACTTGAACAGACTTGTCAGCAGACTCGTGATGAGATTTGGACCCTTCAGTAGACTTGCCAATTGTCTTGGAGGTCTTTTCCTTTTGTGCACTGGTTGACTCTTGTTCTTTTCTGGCTCCTCTTCTCTTGGACCCCCGATTTGATCCAGTGGAGGGTTCTTCGTCTTTATCCTCATCATCTTGACATCTTTTAAATGAGACAGTATCTCCATACGTGTCAAGTATGGGTTAGTCACTTTCGTAGGTGTCAACAATGCTTTGTAGAGATTCTTCTATTCATCAGATTTGTAGATTGACTTATTACTTTCCATCTTATCTATGAGAATCTTATTCAGCTAAAGTTCAAAAAGGTTGGCGGCTACAGCATGGGATATCTTAGATTCATTGGATGAACGAGTCAGAACCTCTGCTTCGAGTTGTTCATTTACAGTCTTCTCAATTTTCGGCAAAATCTTAGAGACTTGTGCCTTAACTTGTTATTTGACTTGCTCCTTGATTATTTTCTTTATGTTGGCATCAAGTTTATTGATGAAGTCTTCATTATCGGCTTGAGCTTCATTTCTGAGTCTGTCTGACTGTAATTGAACAGTTGTTTTGACGGCTTCATTCATCTTGTTGGCAAGGTACGTGTCAACAATGCCGGGAATTGAAGAAACTGCTGCAGCAAATTGGTTCGTTTGCTTGAATTTCGAGAAGTCGTTTTCTAAAGTTTTTAGTCTATGGTCATACCCGAATAAGGAACCAAAGTTAGGAAGATCTTGTAGGGAGGAACTTGGAACAGTTGTTGGTGTGGGAACTGGTGTTTGTTGCAGATGTGGAATAAGAGGAATGGGTGGTGGAGGAAGTGTTGTTGCAGACAAAAGAACTCTGTTAGAAACGAAGATTTGGTTATTCTGCTTGAG
>BQNB010200742.1:0-10966 GCA_026074375.1 Tanacetum coccineum
TTGCCCGGTTTAATATACGTATTTTATATTATATTATATATATTTTTGAGAGTGAATTTTATCAAGGGTAACTTGGTAATTTTCTTAATTACTCTTTTAAAAGTGTTATATTTTATACATATTTTACGTGTGTAAAACTACGAATCAATCATTTTTGGATCTACCAACAAGTCTTGGTGTGCTGAGTTTGAAGCTTTGATGCAAAGCAGATTTCAAATGAGTTCCATGGGTGAACTTACGTTTTTTCTAGGTCTACAAGTCAAGCAGAACAAGGAAGGAATCTTCATATCTCAAGAGGTTGTGATCTACTTATACTTCATAGATTTATTTATAAGTTTGGAGTCACGTGGATAGTACAAGACATAAGACATAAGTTTGGGTTATTCTACTTTAGCATCAAGTTCGTTATACTTAGTTTTCTTCATCAGTAATCATTACATAGAGCCTATAGAATTTGAAGATTCAAGAAATGGTTAACATATGGGTTTCAGGGGAAGATTATTGTTAAAATGTTTAACCATTTATATGTGACATTGAGGTGAAGGTTTTTACTACTGCTAGTCATTATTACTACTGCTAGTGTGAGTTTCTACTACTCAAGTTCATTTTTTCTTATGGTGCTTAATGGTGGGTAATTTAAGAAGTTAGAAGGCTTAGATTAGAAGTGTGATATTGGTTAGGAGTGGTCAAGATCAAAGTTGCTTATATTCATATGACCCCTATTGGATTATGACAAAAAGGGGAAGAAGGCGTTAACAGGTACATTTGGCAACTTATAGATCCTTGGTGTGGCAGGTTACAAAGGAAAGGGGAAGTTTTTGTTTCATTCAGGGAGACGATCACATCTCAACTTTAGGGGAAGCTTTGGATTTATGATGAAGTTCGTACATGACTTTGTTTGTTTTGTCATCATCAAATAAGGAAAGATTGTTGGGATTCTTAGACAAAATAAATAAAAGAATGAAACACAAGGGTCTAAGTCGGGTAGATGGAATTCTACAAAAGATGAAGATTCTTGAATGTTTCTCCTTATGATTGATAAAGGAAACAGGAAGATATTCCTAAATGTTTAAAAGATTTATTTGTCTAATGTTTATATTCCTTTGTATGTCTTGGACTCCTTATGTTATAAAAGGAGGTTCCAAGCGTGCAGTTTAGGGTGTCAAGATGTAAACACCTAAACGTGTGTGTATGTGTGTATTCCAGGAATGAGATGTAGACGCCATATATAGTTTAGCCTCAAGGTCAAGGTAACTTGATCCTGTTACAGTTCATTGATGTAACCGTATTATTCTGATCAAATAATATTGGGGCTTGGAATGTTTGGTAAAACCTTGTTCATAACATTGTTCTTTATGTTTTAATTCCACTGTGCAAAATATGTTATCAATGTTATTAATCCTAGATATAAGATCTAAACAATCTGAGCTATAAATGATCCAAGAACTATCACGTGTTTTAGTTCTATCATGTTAATTGTATGATGTCAAGCATCAAAATCTCTTACTCATTTGTGCACTAATTTTGAAAGAATGAAAACATAACCGGAAATACTTTTGGCCTATAAATCCATTTTAGGTTTCACCAACATATTAATAAACAAGTTTATTCTTCAAACAAACCACAAGACAAATCATAGAATCATGCATACAATCTTAATCAACATTCATAATCAATTCAATATCATTTTTGCACAAGTATAACTAAACTACTCATCATTCATTTCAATAACCTCAAAACTCAATTCAAACATATTGTTCATAATGTAATTGTAAGTAAACTTCTGCAAATAAGATCAAGGATTATACCTAGAACAACGATTACACAAGAAAACTTAGACTTGGATTTAAAGCACTCTAAACGCCTCCAATCAACTAAGAATACCAATTCCAAATCACCAACAAGCAATCAAGATCAATAACTACGTTCTTGCAGCACTCCTGGAAATCTTAAAACTATTTTAGCCTTTTGGGAGAGTAATTAGTGTTTCTTAACCTTTGTCAATGGTTAGAAAAGTGTGTGTGTGGCTGAGACCCCCCTAGTATGATTATATAGGCTAGATACATGCTTTATGAGCAAGAAAATGTCGCCTCAGTAATAAGGGAGGGAAATGATCAAACTTGGAGCATAATGGTTCATTAATTCATCCATAATTAGCATTTTTGTAATTGAAAAACTTTGCCAGCCGGGCGGCTCATTGGCTTCTACCAGCTTAGGCGGCGGGCTTCGCTCCAAAACGTAAAGTGGTGTTTTCTTTGTCATTTCTTCTCCTTTCTCTTCCTTTCTGGTTGGGTTGTCCCATATCACTTGTAAATGGATTAAATACTTGATATTGGGCTATAATGGGCTTCCAAACTCCTTATCAAAGCCTCTCTTGTTAGGAAATCTTCAAAAGTCGTTTTCTTTATGTTTCCTTCTCATTTTCTCGTCTTCTCTCATCTTGGCTAACTACAAACATGTAAACTTTACTTTGCATAATGTTAGTAATAAAGTGTCCCTCTATTTTGCCAATATTATCTTGTATAAAAGTAAATAACGCTCCCAGAAACATACTTGATTTGCGTTATCATATTCCCCAACACTTAAGTTCTGCTCGCCTAATGCAGGGTTTAGCATTTAAGAAAAATATTCCAACATCCTTGTAACCTTTGCCCTTTTTGTGTTCTGAATATTTCATTTATAGTCCTTTGACTATTTAAATTTTTGTCAGTTTATTCAAATTTTTGTACCGTGTTGACGGTGGTGATTTTATGAGATATGTGATAAATTATGGTTTATTGTGATTAATAATCCCTTTTGGAAGGTATTATTGTGTTATGTGTATTCCGGGTGGTTTGGGGACCTGTTGGAATTTTAAGAATATGCCAATAAAAATAAGTCCGACACGTCCGTTAATGTCCAAATGAGGTTTGAAGGGCGTTATAGTGAAAATATGTCGTGTAAATACTCTAGGTTAATAGAAAAGTATTTTTAAAGGAATAAAATATGCTAATTACTTTGGGGTTTTACGGTTTATGGTTTACGAGTATTTAAGTCATTCCGAGACCCCATGGGATTCCATGGCCGGGTCAAATGAAGGGGTCTAAGGAGAAAAGGTGGATTATATTTATAGCTAACCTTGTCCAAATTGTACATAAGATACTTCTCTTATCCTCATTTTTACACATAGTTCATTTTCAAAATCAATAAAATATCCCCTCCCTTCTCTATTGTGTTCGTCCGCACCTACAACACACATACTCTCATAATTTTTGAAGTTTGATCAAGAAAACATGAAGACATAAATATTTGGGGTTGATTCTAGTGCTTGGTTATTCATTTAAACAACGTTTGGGTTGTCCGGTTCGTGTTGAAATCTACAAATTTAAAGATTTTATTATAAGTTTTCAAATTTAAATTTTGTTTGTCCTTTTGGGTTTATTTTGATGCATAGATGTTAGTTGTATAAGTTGATCGTTGTGAAAATCGATTTTTGAAAGCGAAATGAATAAAAAAGAGTGGTGTTTGGTTTGTGAATAGTAAAAAGGAAAAAGAGGGTTTTTTTAGTTTGATGTTGTGGTCGTGATGGTTGAATAATATATGATGCTAGAATGCTTATTTTTGATAGTAGCTTGTATGGCTTATTCGAGCTTATTTTTAAGTTATTTCTTGGCTTATTTAGGTTATATGCCACGTGTAGATTCCCAAAATCACTAGGAAAGTGATTTTGATTATTTTTGTGTTATGGCGTATGTTGTGGACTATTTTTGAGACATATGGTAGTAACCAAAAGCGATACGTAGCTTAATAGCTTATTTTAAAGCTTAATATACGTATTTTAAAGCTTAATATACATATTTTGGTAAGCGTTAACGATTGAGATTTTAGAATTTTGTCGAAAAGTGTCGAATTTGTGTAAAATGTTGAAAATAAGGTTTGAAACCTACGAGTCATGTCGAAATTTCGTAAAAAATTTATACTTAGAAAATTTCTTAAAAACATGATTTTTGATTTTAAATAATAAAATAATATTTAATTATTTTATTTTATTTATTTAATAAATTCACTAAAAGACGAAAAATATAATTTTTCTCAAAACTTCTCTAAAGTGTTTATTATGAGTAAACGTTTTATTTTCAACCGTATAATGATTATTTTGAAATGACTAAGATGTACCGAATGGACTCGTCGAGATATATTTATAATTAATAATTATAAATATTTATTATATTACTTATCTATTTACGCTAAATAGTATAAGTATGTATTATCGAGGAATGAGATTGATATGATTGTGGAGTTAAGTCGTCAAATACCATCCACACCACTAAAACTATTTTTGGTGTAAATTGTAACAAGCGTCTAAACTCCACGCATCAAACGTGAAGATTGTTTTGGAATTGAATGATTAAATTGGGACATTAACTGGACTAGCTCGTGTGTAGGCGTCGTTGCATTTGCTTGTGTGATTGAGATTTGGTTGCTAAAGACTTGCTTGAGGTGAGTTATCGTAGCCCCACTTTTTACTGTTTTTCCGTTGGGGGAAAATGATACTCAAATGTGTTTTAAAATGTTTTGAATTGATCTGTGCGAAATGTGGTTTTTGTTTTTGGATCAAGATATGTGCTTATGACTCTATGGTGAATTTATGTGTTATATGATTTTGGAGCGGATGGGTACGCCTACCCAGTATTTGTGTGATTATTAGAGCGGATAGGTATGCCTACCCAGGTTTGTGTGTGGTCCTGCCCTAATTTTAGTGCTCCAGCTGGTAGTCCCTTTAGGTGAGTAAGCGACATATTGGTTATTGATTTAGCGGTGATGATAAGGTTGTTTGCTATTTTCCATGTCTATAGCATATTGTCCACTGTTGAAAATATTGGCAGAGATTTTTTTTTTTGGATTTAATGTCAAACCTACGAGCTCACTGACATTATTGTTGACGTTTTCGAGTATCATTTTCAAGTGAAGTGAAAGAAGAGTAGTTTGGTGATTGATAGCAGACTTAGAAGTATCTCGTGTGGAATTTTGTTTGAAGTCTTGCTTGCTTGTTGTTTGGACAAATTTTAGTTTTTGGAGGTTTTGAATAAGTTTGGAGTATTTTTTGTCCCATGTGTGGGCATTTGAATAATTGTAAGAGATTGTAGATTTTAGTTGCGATTTGGGACATCACTTAAGTTTGTTCAAGGTTGATGGTCTTTATAGCACTTGGAGTTTATGCAATGTAGTTTTCTCTATTTTGTATCTTGTGTTATGATTGATCATTATGTTGCACATCCGAGTTTCCGCCATTGTTGGGGTGTGACAAATTGGTAATCAGAGCCAAGGTTATAGAGAACTAGGTGGTTTGGCCTAGACTATAGCCTAAGATCCGTCATCTAGTTGCATATAGGATCTATGTACGCGGTGTTCCGCTTCTGTGTGCCTTTGTGTGTTCGCGATTTGGTGCCTTAGTTATGTCAGTCATTGAAATGGGTGGGCTCAATATTAGATATGAATAGGAAAGGATGCGAATATAAGTACGGTGGCCAAAGTAGTTATAAGCGTATCATAACCCACTCATACTTGATAATGTTGTTTGCGCAAATCGATGTTGACACCATAGGGTGGAGTTACATGTATATCTGGTTATATATAGTAAGATATTCTATATATATGTGTGAGTCTTCCCACTTACCTAACGTTGCCCATGTTCTCCCTCGTATAGATAATGCCGCCAAGGATGAGGACCCAAAGTGCTGGCCGGCCTGCTGCCGACATCAGATAGGAGGGGGGAATAGGGTGAAACGGCTGGGTAGAGGTGGAAGGGGTAAGAAGACCTAGGGAAGGTAATGAATGAGCGGTGTTGAGATTTGAATGTAAGGAAATGACCGGGTTTGGAGCTAATTGGGGTGTAGAGGGAGTCAATGGGAATGTAGAGGGAGCCAATGGGGGTGCACCCGACTTCTCGACGATCATTGCCCAGCAATTGCAGAACCTCTTACCCGCCATGCTAGCTCAGGTTAGTAACCGAGGAAATGTTGGAAATCAAAATGGTAAATGTGGTTTAATGTGAATGTTCAGGAGATCGTGGGGAAGGTGTTATTTAATGGCAACAGGGTAGGTTGTTCATATAAGGAGTTCTTAGCTTGTAACCTTAAGGAATATGATGGTAAGGGAGGTGTTGTAGTTCTTACTTGTTGGATTGAGAAAATGGAGAACGTAAAGGATATGAGTTGTTGTAGTAATGACCAAAGAGTGAAATACACTGCTGGTTCATTTATGGGTAAGGCTTTAACATGGTGGAACTCTCAGATCCACACACTAAGCCAGAAAGTTGCTATTAGTATGCCATGGAATGACTTTAAGTTTATGATGATACAAGAGTTTTGTCCTAGTCATGAGATGCAAAAGTTGGAATCTGAGTTGTGGAATTACGCCATGGTCAGGCTGGCCCTATGCTGCGTTTACTGATAGGTTTCATAAGTTAGCGAGGTTAGTTCCTCACTTGGTAACTCCTAAGAGTAGGATGATTGATAGGTATGTGTATGGCCTTGCTTCACAAATCCGTAGGATAGTGGCAGCAACAGAGCCAAAGACTATGCAAAAGTAGTGCATGATTTCTGGTGCACTGAACCAATGAGCGCTGTAAGAATTGATCTATTAAGAAAGTTGAGAAAATAGGAAATGTGGGGAAACTAGCAAGGATAAGAATGGTAGGGATGACAATAAGAGGACTAGGACTGGGAATGTTTTTACTACTACTGTAAACCCTGTAAGAAGAGAGAATATGGGTACTTAGTCAAGTATAACCACATGCCAACTCCAGAACCATGCACCTGGAGCGGCCTTGTCGCACATGCCTTCAACTGTAACGCCCGAGTAGTTGGTAAAGGATTGTATGAGGGTGTGCCAAGGGAATGTGGAATCCTGGTCATTGCTAGAAACCCATTTGTTAGAGCATGTTATGAGGTGTGGGTAGTACAATCCATGTTCAATGACTAGAAACCTAATTGTTAGGAGCATGTTATGAGTGTGGTAGACCGACCATCGTCATGGTCAGATTGCCCTAGATTGAATAGAGACAAGAACCGATAGGAATATCGTTCAAATTTCCAAGGTTGCTGCTAATAACGGGAGTCAGGGTCGTGGAAACTAAGGGAACCAGGCTAGGGGTAGGGCATTCATGTTGGGAGTAGAGGAAGCTCGCCAGGATTCGAACATTGTGACGAGTACGTTTACTTTGAACAATCATTTTTCCACTACCTTATTTGACTCTGGTGTCGACTATAGTTTTGTTTCCACTACCTTCATACCTTTGTTAGGCTTAGAGCCCAGCGAATTAGGATTCAAATATGAGATTAAGATAGCTAGCGGGCGGCTAGTAGAGATTGATAAGGTTATTAAGAGTTGCAAATTGGAAATCGAGGGTCATGTCTTTGACATCTACTTGATACCTTTTCAACGTAGGAGTTTTGATGTGATTATAGGTATGGACTGGTTGTCAAATTATAAAGCTGAAATAATTTGCCATGAGAAGGTAGTAAGGATACCACTACCGGATGGCAAGGTGCTTAGAGTAGTAGGAGATAGACCGGAAGATAAAGCGAGATTGTTAATGAGTGCTAAGGCTAGTGATAAGAAATAAGAAGAGATTGTTATGGTTAGAGATTTTCCTGAGGTATTCCCGGATGATCTATCTGGATTACCGCCTATTCGGGAAATTGAGTTTCAGATTGAGTTAATCCCTAGAGCAACGCCGGTAGCAAAGTCTCCCTGTCGTTTGGCACCTTTTGAAATGGAGGAGTTGTCTGGACAAATCAAGGAACTCCAAGACAAATGTTTCATTCGACCAAGTTCGTCGCCTTGGGGAGTGCCGGTATTGTTTGTTAAGAAAAAGGATGGTTCTTTTAGGATGTGCATTGATTATAGAGAATTGAACAATTTGACTGTTAAGAATCGTTATCCACTTCCTAGAATTGATGATCTATTTGATCAACTACAAGGGTCGTAGTTTTTCTCGAAGATAGATCTTAGGTCTGGATACCGTCAGCTGAGAGTGCATGAGGATGCATTACCAAGACTGCGTTTTAAAACTCGTTATAGACATTTCGAGTTCACTGTAATGCCCTTTGGTCTGACTAATGCACCAACAATATTTATGGATTTGATGAATAGAGTTTGTAGGCCGTATCTTGATAAGTTTGTGATAGTGTTTATAGATGATATCTTAATCTACTCTAAGACTCAATAGGAGAATGTAGAACATTTAAGGTTAGTTTTGGAACTGCTTAAAAAGGAGATAATGGTATGACTAAGTTTTTAAGTGTGAATTCTGGCTAAGAGGAAGCGCGCATCTGCGAGCGACGCCGCGGGCATGTGATAAATGGTAATAGAATTCATGTGGACCCTAGTAAGATTGAAGCTGTTAAGAATTGGAAATCCCCTAGAACTCCAACTGAGGTTAGTTTGTTCTTAAGATTGGATGCGTATTACCGTAGGTTCATTGAGAACTTCTATAAGATAGATAAGTCTCTTACTATCTTGACTCAGAAGAGTAAGACTTTCGATTAGGGCAAGAAACAAGAATTGGCATTTTAGACCTTGAAGGATAAGTTGTGTAATGCACCTGTTCTAGCTCTCCCCGATGGACACACATAAATATTTGTGGTTTTTTGTGTGCGTGGAGTTAGGACTAGGCTGTGTGATAATGCAAAGTGGTTAATAGTGTTATAGCCTAGGAGTCTTGGCAGTGGAAATTTCTTGTGTAGTTTATATTCCCTTGTTTCAGAGTTGGGTGCGGTTGTGTTTTCACTTAAGATCTGGAGACATTATCTGTATGGGATAAAGAGTGTCATCTATACGGACCATAAGAGTCTTCAGCATATCTTTAGTCAGAAAGAGTTGAATATGCGACAGCGTCGCTGGATAGAGTTGTTTAGTGATTATGACTGTGAAATTCGCTACCATCCTGGTAAGGCGAATGTGGTGGCTGATGCCCTAAGTAGGAAGGAAAGAGTAAAGCCTAAGAGAGTTAGAGCTATGAATATGATCCTTCAGTCGAGTATCAAAGATAGGATATTGGCGGCTCAGAAGGAGGTTGTGGATGAGTTTGCAGTATTGCAGAAAGGTTTAGATGAGATGATAGAACAGAGAAGTGATGGAACTTTGTACTACCTGGATCGAATATGGGTACCTTTAGAAGGGTTGAGGTGATGAACACTGAATAATGGATGAAAGCCTATAAGTCATAGTTTACTCTGGAATACTAGGAGCTGATAAGATGTATTATGATTTGAGAAATAGGTATTGGTGGCTTGGAATGAAAAAAGGATATAGCTGAGTATGTTAGTAAGTGTTTAACCTGTTTGAAGGTTAAGGCTGAGCATCATAGGACCATCTGGGGCTTGCTCCAAGCAACACCTGAGATTTCTGTATGGAAATAAGAAGGGATAGCTATGATTTTGTGACTAAGTTGCCTAGGACTAGTAGTGGGCATGACACAATCTGGGTCATTGTGGACCGATTGACTAAGTCTGCTCATTTTCTACCTATGCGTGAGGATTATAAGATGGAAAGGTTGGCTAGATTGTATTTGAATGAGATAGTTGCTAGACATGGTGTGCCGATCTCGATTATATCGGATCGTGATAGTCGTTTCACATTAAGGTTTTGGCAGTCAATGCAAGAGGCATTAGGGACTCGTTTAGACATGAGTACGGCTTATCACCCTTAGACCGATGGTCAGAGTGAGCGTACTATTCAGACTTTGGAAGACATGCTTAGAGCGTGCGTCCTAGACTTCAGAGGAAGTTGGGATGTTCATCTTCCGTTGGTTGAGTTTTCGTATAACAATATTTATCATTCTAGTGTGAGATGTGCTCCGTTTGAGGCATTGTATGGTAGAAGGTGTCGTTCACTAATTATGTGGGCTGAGGTGGGAGAAGGTCAGTTGATAGGACCTGAGTTAGTGCAAGAGACTACTGAGAAGATCTCGCAGATTAAGGATAGACTTAAGGCTACGCGTGATCGCCAGAAAAGTTATGCTGATAAGAGGAGGAAGCCTCTAAAGTTTAGTGTAGGTGACTATGTCTTGCTCAAAGTGTCGCCTTGGAAAGGTGTGGTACGCTTTGCGAAGAAAGGAAAGTTAGCACCTAGGTTTGTTGGACCGTTTGAGATTGTTGAGAAAGTAAGCCTTGTGGCCTATCGGTTAGATTTGCTGAGGAATTAAATGGTGTTCATGACACGTTCCACGTGTCGAACCTTAAGAAGTGTTTGGCTGATCTAACACTGCAAGTGCCTTTAGATGAGATTCGAGTTGATGCTAAGTTGAATTTTATGGAAGAGCCTGTAGAGATTTTGGAAAGAGAGTTTAAGAAGCTGAAGCGTTGTAGGATTGCCATCGTCAAAGTTCGTTGGAATTCGAATTCACGTGGGAATGTGAAGATCAGATGAAATTGAAGTACCCGCATTTGTTTAGTGATGTTAGTGGTTAAATTTTGGGGGCAAAATTCTTTTAAAGGGGGTAGAATATAAACTTTGCCCTTTTTATGTTTTGAATACTTCATTAATAGTCCTTTGACTATTTGACTGTTGTCAGTTTATTTAGATTTTGTATCGTGTTGACCGTGGTGATTTTATGAGATACGTGATAATTTGAGGTTTATTGTGATTAACAATCCCTTTTGGAAGGTATTATTGTGTTATTCGTATTCCGGGTGGTTCGACCCGTGAATTTTGAGAAATGCCGAAAAACGAGTCTGACACGTCCGTTAATGTCCAGATGAGTTTTGAATGGGTTTAAAGTGAAATATGGCGTGTGAATACCCTAGGTTAATGGAAAAGTATTTTTAAAGTGAATAAAAATGCTAATTAACTTTGGGGTAAATTTTATGGTTGAGTTTTACGAGTATTTAAGTGATCCCGATACAAAAAGAAAGGCCCAAGACCCCATGGGATACCATGGTCGGTCAAATTGTCAAGAGGGGGACAAGGAGGCTTATTTTTA
>BQNB010200743.1:913-10966 GCA_026074375.1 Tanacetum coccineum
CCCCGTGCCATCATCAGTGATCGTGGAACACATTTTTGCAATGACCAGTTTGCAAAGGTCATGCTTAAATATGGAGTCACTCATCGTCTCTCCACCGCGTATCACCCCCAGACAAGTGGGCAGGTTGAAGTATCGAATCGTGGTTTAAAAAGAATTCTTGAAAGGACAGTGGGCGGGCCCTTAAACATGCAAACTTTGATCTCAAAACCGCGGGTGATCAACGCAAAGTTCAACTCAATGAATTAAGTGAACTGCGTGATCAAGCCTATGAAAATTCTTTGATTTACAAAGAGAAAACTAAGAGGATTCATGACGCAAAGATCAAAAACCGCGTTTTCAACGTCGGTGATCAAGTCCTCCTCTTTAACTCAAGATTGAAAATTTTCTCCGGCAAGTTGAAGTCCCGCTGGTCAGGACCATTTACCATTGTTCAAGTCTTTCCGTATGGCACCGTTGAGTTATCCCAAAACTCCGGGCCAAACTTCAAAGTAAATGGTCATCGTCTCAAACACTACTTTGGAGGTGATATCCCTGCTATGGATATCCCGGACCTCCAAACCTTTACTAAGGACAACTAAATTCAGGGAATTGGGTCAAGCTTAGTGACCCTAAACAAGCGCTTCGTGGGAGGCACCCCATGCTTATCCTAGTTTATCCGTAGTAGTATGCTAGCTTAGTAATGAATAAATGTTTAGTTGTTATAAGGAGGCTTGCCTCTTTCCTTTTCTATGTTTTGTATTTTGTGCTGTATTGTCCAGGATGTCCCGGATTTTTGAAGCCTCTCGTGCTCGCGGTATTTGTCCTTCGATCACAAGAGCTTCACAATCCTCAGCTTCATTTGGGAATCCCGATATCCTAATCTTATCGACTAACGTTTATCTTTAAGCATAATTCATAAACGGCTTAGGATTTAAGTAGAGTCCCTTCGTAAAACATTAAGGACAATGTTTCATTCTAGTATGGGGGGGATCTTCGATTTGATTGTGCCTGCAGCCGTTGTTCTTACGTAATCCTGTTTTTACCACTAAAATTTCAAAAAAAAAAAAATGAAAAAATTTAAAAATTTTCAAAAATAAAATAAGTGTTTTGTCATAATTTTGACTTTCCTGCTGGGTAGAATAAGAGTAAATTTTGACTCGATCGAGCGTGTTGAGCTCTAGCTTGTTCCTTAACTTTTAGACTAAGCGTTCGCGAATATTCGCGAAGAACGAAAAATGATAGTGTTAAGTATGAGTTGGATGCTAAACAAGGATTATTTGGAAATCTTAAGAGCTCATGTGTGTAATTATTAAACTAAAATTAATAATTTTTATGTAGTATATAGCAAAAATTTTAGCCTTAGTTCAAATTTATACTTGATCCCTTTCTTTTTGCCTTTTCTTTTTTCCTTTTTTTAGTTTTCAATTTCTTATTTGAGTTTTTAGTTATTTTATTTTTCCTTCTTATTTTTCCTCTTTAGTTTAATTTTATTCTTTTTTTTTTTTTTATTTTTTTTATAAGTTTTTTTTTTTTTTTTTAAAATTTATACTTGAATTTTTCAAAAAGACATTTATCCTATTAAAAAAATGATGAAAAATGCAAAAATATAATAAATATAAACTGTGGGTTGATAAAAGTTTGCTGTATCTTGCCGGCTCACAACCGATGTTACAGCCTTCTAAAGAAAGCCTATAGTAAGAATAATAATCCGAGACTGATAAAAGTTTGCTGCATCTTGCCGGCTCACAACCGATGTTGCAGCCTTCTAAAAAGGTCGAGGGTTACAAACTGCATAAATAGTTAATATTAAGTGTGAATAAAAGATCTCTTTTTGTTAAAATCAAATATGCTTTTGAACTTTGGCTATTCTATTTTATAAGCTATGTGCATACGGAAAACCTAAGAGTTTATGAAACCTAAGGTCCGTGAGTCCCGATACTAGTCTCTGTGAGGTGTCAAAAGCCTGGTCACTTAACCGCAAGGTTGGGATGTGCCGAGACGAAAGTCGCTACATGGGATGATCTCGCCTTCAAACTCATTATTCTCGGGTGGAACGTAGAATGTTGCAAAACATTGATCCATGTTGAAATTCAAAATAGCACATACACCTAAGATATAAATTGTTCGGGAGTGAATGTTTAAATGTTGCAAAATATGGAGTAGTGTTAGCATCTTACTATAATTAACGGTGATTTGTTTTAAGCTTGGTTTGGAATAATGTGGAAATGCCGAGTGAGAACGATGAATTTATCCTTTTTGGGGCATTCTCGGATCGAAATGCATCTTGTTCTATGATCCCTAAAAGTTAGAAAATAACGAAAGTCAAACGTTCTAATTAGTTGCTTAATATGAAAACTACAAAAAAATGAGAAAAAATGAAATTATACAAAAGATGTGTAGGAATAAGTTTGTATATATATAAAAATGGTTAAAGAGGGGATTTCTCAAAACGTTTTGAGTTCTTTAATCTCTTGATGAACACTTATACTTTTCGAGGTTATTAGTCTGAGGGTGATGAGATTCTTAGTTTTCTAAATGGCTTACTTTCATAGCATTGCGTGAGGAGGGGGGATACGACAATTACCTGAGTATGGGGGATTTTTGGTATGTGATTAATTTCACATACCTATTTACCTTTAAAAAAAACAAGCTAAAATAACCAAAAACGGACTTAAAATGCCAAAAATATGCTTGTTTTGCTAATTGTGTTGTGCAGGAACGGATATCTAAGAAAAGGACGAAAAACGAAGCCAAAACGACAAAACCGGACACGGAATGGAAAAGCGTGGTAAAGACAAAGTCAAATCAAAGCCCAAGTCTGAAAAAGTCAACCAAAGTCAACCCCGACAAATCCAAAAGTCAAACCCGAAGCCATAAATGAAGAAAAATAAGTTTAGGGGCCAAAATTGCCAAATCCCTAACTTATTTAATGAAGAAAATGAAGAAAACACATGTGAGGGACCCAAACTGCCATTTCCCTAAAGTATAAACCATAAGGGGTGTTTCTGCCCAAGGGAGAAACTTGTATAACCACAAAGGACCTCTTTTGCAAGAATACATATAACCCTTGGGGACTAAATCTGCCAAGTCCCCAAAAGTCTACCACCACAAGGACTTGAGGTGTAATAACACAATACACTTTGGGGGACTAAAGTTGCCAAGTCCCCAAAGTTTAAACCTGTTACAATGTACTGTACATCCTCTCAAGTTTTCCCGCCAACATCACAACCCCACCTCTGTTACCTTCCCCCTCCTCGAATACTGTTCATAATCGTCCAAAATGGTCACCACCAGCAAACCCCACCCCCACATGGGCACTCGTCCACCTTGGCAATCCCTTATGCTACCATTGGTCAAGAATTTTCAAGGGTTTAGATCGTTTTGAGTGGTCAGCAAGATTAATGAATGGCTCAGATTGGGTTTGTGTTTCTACACACATAACAAACACACAAGACTCATTTTACTCAGCAAACTAGCACAAAAAGAGAAGACAAAGACCAAGAAGAGCTAGCTCATTTTTAATATAAATAGTCCTTGTAAGCCCAAAAAAAATGAAGAGAGTGGTAGTTTAAGTTTTTATTTTAAGTAATTTCACTTTATTGTACTTGCAATTTTTTAAGATTCAATGAAAGTTCAAATTTATGTTTTACTGTGTGTTCCAAGTTTTCCATTTTAACTTATGTTTTAAGCTCATATAAGATTTCATATAAGCATTTTTACTAACCTGTTTTAA
Organism: Tanacetum coccineum; assembly: GCA_026074375.1. NCBI lineage: Eukaryota > Viridiplantae > Streptophyta > Magnoliopsida > Asterales > Asteraceae > Tanacetum > Tanacetum coccineum. The sequence continues at coordinate 4,626 of BQNB010200743.1, forward strand.
ACTTTATACAAGAAAGACTAAAAGAGAAAAAGAAAAAAAAGAGTGCTTATTGGATGAATGGGCTGACATGGAAGGCTCATTGGGTTCTTAGTTTAGCTTATTTATAAGCTTGGGTAGGATTAGAGCTTATTTAGGTTGCATATACTCCTGTTTTGAGCAAGGAGTCAAGGTACATTTCTCTTTAAATTTTTAGCTTACTACTGTTAGAGTGCTTATTTTAGTTGGATTTAATCTGTTGCTTTAATTTATGTGTATTGATCTTATTATTAGTTTTCAGGCTTGTAATTTAAGTTTTGTGTTAATCTGCCTTAAATTGTTATTTTTGACTTTGCTTATTGCTTATTAAAGGTGCCTTTTTTATCCTTTTGCTTTTTACTTTTTACTGCTTAATATTACATGTTTGATAATTATCTTCAAAAATTTGAGCTTAATTCAGACCTTAATAGCCTTAAAATCTGTTCTTAAAAATATAAAGGGGTGTTTGGGATAATATGAAAATGGGTCAAAATGGTATGGTCATGGGTTGTGGTCACTTTGCAAGCTTTGGCTAGCATAATTAAGCTCTTGTTAATCGTTTTTTTTTTAAATTTCAATCCCAAAAGTGTTTTATAGTTTTCTAATTGGTCTTTTAAGTCTGTTGGTTTTAAAAGAGGATCAAAGAGCTTATTTGGATAAGCTCTTGTAAACCTGAGTTGTAGTTTCAAAGTGTGTCATTTTTGAGTGTCAAAAATTATTAGTCAAGTCTATTTGGTCTCACTTACAATTTGTCCAATTCTGTCAACTTAGGTTTAGTTTTTTTTATATAAGTCAAAAACTGTCTTTTTGTTCTTCAAATGTCAGTAGGTAAAAGTTGTTTTTAGCTCTTGGTCTTTTGTGCACAAGCTATTTTCAAGCTTGTCTCCATCTGTTTTTACTAGATTTTTAATTTTGAGCTTATTTTGTTTGTTAAAAGGCTTTAGTTTATAGGCTGCATTTTGTCCTTTTCTTATGCAAACAACATAGAATATGTGATTGTGGTGGGAGGACAGCCCACTTTACACCCTTTTTCTTAGCTTGTTTTTGTTGCAAATCACCATCTTTTTGCTGATTTTAGATTGCCCTTAGGTCCCTCTTTAAGCCTCTATAAGTTTTAAGCCCTAGGAATCCTTGTAGCTGGCTTAATTTTAAGCCAAAAGTAGGTTTCTTAACTGCCTTGTAAGCTAGGAATAGGAATGAGCTTATTTTGACTTTCCAGCTTATTTAGTTAAGAAGCTGTTGATACTTATGCTTATTTGTCATGCCCTTAAGTCCTTCTTTAGCTTATCTGTCCTTTTGATAGCTTAATTAGTTTAGAAAAGCAAAAAGAAAAAAGCCCTTGGCCATTTTTACCTTTAAGCACACTGCCATCTTTAGAGCCCTTTTTCCAGCTTATTTATAAGCATTCACAAAAGTTGTGTGTTTATATAAAAATGACCACCTTCATTGTGCTTAACATGTTTGTATAAAAGTTTAAATAAAGGGGTTACTGTTGCAATAAAAAAGAGTGGAGAGTGGGAACTCGACCCCTCCTTTCGTTTTAAAAGCACACACTCTTATCCACATCGGCTCTGGTAGGGCTATCGTTAGCCTCTAACAACCATTATTGTTTTATGACACTTGTTAGCCCAATAAGACCCATAAAGCGTTTATGCTTTTTCAGGCTTATTTATAAGCCTATTTCATGGTTTATTTTTCGTAGATTAAGCTCTCCTTAGCTAATTTTATAATTTTTGGATTTTTCTAAATTAGTGTTACTAATTTTTTAATGAATTTATTTTCCTAAACTGTTTTAATTAATTTAAAATTAAATAAAAATCCATAAAAATATTCTTTCTTTTTAGAAAATTTTCTTTTATCGTTTTCACGTAGGAAATATAGAAAACTTTTGTTTAATAGGGTATTTTTGTAAACTTTTGATTTTTAAGTTGGGTCTCGGGCCGATTTTCGTTGTTTGACTTTTTTTAACTCAATTAACTCCGTTTTCAGTCTTGTCTTTTTTCTATTCTTAACTTATAGTCCCCTAGAGTAGATTAGATGTAAAAATTTATTTGTAGGGTTAATTTTTAAGATTTTAGGTTTTTGACCCCTTGTTCGGGATTCCTGCTCTCGTTTTTTAGTACAATTTCATAATTTTTAGGTTTTTCTCAATCGTTTTTGCTTATTATTGATTAATTTAGCTTTCTAAACTCCCAAATCATTAATCTCATTCAAACTCCAATTTTCCGACTGTATCGATTTTCAAGCATAGCCTCGTTGGGGATAAACGACCCGGGAATATTCTATACTACTTCTCCGTTTCATTAATTATTTTTAGATTATACTTATTATATATATTTTATTATATATTATATATATAAAAGGTTTAGCTTAAAAAGAACCCAATCAGCTAGTTTCTAGAGAGAGAAACACATAAGAGAGTTTTTCTAGAGAGAGAAACTATGTGTTAAATGAAAATGTATATTATGAACTAGCTACCTCTTCCAAAGTTGGAAGAGGAATATATAGTACTTACAATAAATCGGGTATTAGAACCTGGTTAATTACCGAAAGTCATACGTTAAACTATTAACTACGAGTATTAGCAAACAGTAAAATACACAGGGTGACCGAGTCTTTTTCTAACATCCAATAATCTCCCCCTAAGGGAGGTCACCCCTGAACATACTAGATTTATTCACTTCAGACTTTAGCTCATAGACATTTGATATCTTGTACATTTGGGGTAGTGATCTTTTGATTCATCTTTGACTTGTCTTTGATTGTGCCTTGCGCTTATTGAGATCATCACCCAACATAATCTTACAACATATTGTAAGGGATCGCCCATATTGTGCATTGTGAAGAAATACACGATATCAGAGGTTTACTTGAAGAGCTTTGACACTTTATGAGGTCGTTCAGAACTTCATAATAAGTGTTGGTCGTGTCTTTGCATTTCCGGCGTATTCACTTAACATCTTTGGTACTAGTAATATCATCTCCTTCTACCCATTTAAATTATCCTGTAATGAAAAAGTTAGCAATAAAGATAATAAATTGATTTGAAAAAATTAGACTAAGTTGTTTCTTATGAAAATATTTTGTAACACGTCGAGAGTTTTGATTGTTTGTCAAATGATCAATAACCGTCAATTCTTATACTGGAACAAGTTTGATTCACTCATAATCGCACCATCGTTTCTTTCCAGTTGACATAAGTTTGATTCTAGTAGAATCGTACAAGTCACCTACCAAGAGCTTGTTTGATGTTGGCTCTAGCAGGATTTCATTTCATTGTGAAAAACCTTCGTTTCACTTGGATGTTCTAGCAATATCACAAGGATAATGCGTAGGACTCTTAGGATAGACTTGTTTCCACAGTGTGTGAAAGACAAGAGAATTGGATATGTGTCCTAACAAAGAATAAGTGACGATCTCTTGGCTCAGATTAATAGTGCTGTTTTGGTTTCTAGTCTGGAGGCTGAAAACTGACTTCCACTGTTCAATTTCAACTAACTCGAGTGGAGGAAAGTCAATAGATAATGTGTTTAGTCTCCGTGAGAATGTACAAAATATTTTGAGAGATTACTGAGTGGCTAGGGGGGTTGTGCATTGCAGCACTGGGGTCACATTGAAGACGATCTTCAATGTTCAGCAATCATTTAGTGATTCTGAGCAGCATATGTATTGACCGGTTTTCTGTAAGTCCTATAGAGGGCTTTTTTTTACACCCTTAATCCTTACATTCTTTTTAATTATCTTCAACCCCTTTGTGCTTAACTGGACTTCATGACTTAGAACCTTGTTTGGTTTATTCCAAGTACTAGCTCCATCTTAGGTCGGCACTTTTCCCTTATTCTCATTTTATCCTTTTATATGTCATTACCTAAGGACTTCTACACTAATCTTAGTGGATTGTCCCTAGGTAGTTCCTCTGGTTTTGGCTGGATCATTTGGGGAATGTACCAAACCTTATCCAACCTTTATAACTCAAATAAAGTAAAATGCTTGGTCGGTTCTTTTTGGTACCGTTCTCCTTTCCATAAAACCAATTGAAAATTCAATTAAGGTACTTATGATATAAATATCAAAGCGTTTAGTACCTCGATCGTTTTTGATTTTTTTCAGAAACGCTCCCCTTCAAAATGTGCTTCGGTATTCGAAATTGTTTAGCACGTTTTGGCAGAGTATATACATGAGTCCTAATATAGCAAGATATTTTATAACACAAATTTTAAATCACATTTTCTACCTTATCAAAAATTTTAAACCTTGACATTTTGGATATTCAATTGATTTGAAATATGTTATAAAATTTAGGAAGAAAAGTGTGGCCATATAATTTCAAGTCGTGTAAGAAACTATAATGCTCCCCTTAATCGTTGAGGGATATAAAATTATTCTAATTATCATCAAAAAAGATTATCTACTTACTAATGTACAAGATATATTATTCACAATAAGTAAATATGGACTTTTTATTGAAAGACGATGTCGTAACGGGGTTCTGCTGATCAGCCTTGTAGTGAATTTCTCTTGTTCTTCCTCCAACATGCTTTCCAAATCTTCAAAAGATCCTCTGATCTGTAGTCTTTCCTCGATTGCGTTAATGATGAAGTCTTTTGCTCCTCTTTGTCATCCTTCTGACCATTTCCTTGTTCTTTGCTTATTGTACTCGTACAGATGAAAGTCTTTAACCATGTGGTCCAGCTTTTCCATGACTCTTGTCAACGTCCCATCACTAAACTTGTGAAGCTCATTCAGCCTCATCAACTTTCTTTGATCATTTCTGTCTCTGTAGACAACGGCTCTTGGCTTAGGGACTATCGTATAATCTTCTTTGAAGTAATAGTCGGCTGCATCCCAATTTGGACGTTCAAGGTTGATCTTTGTTTGATAACTTTCAATCCCGAGCTGTAAGTCTCCCACACGATTCCTGATCACCAGGTTTCTTATCCACATGTTGACTGCCGTGTGAAGACTAGTCTTGTCTGTCTTGGGCAGATGGTTGAGCTTTTCTTGAATATTGAGTAGGAACAGATCTTCAAAATCATTTGGATGAAGATTTTTGAAATCCTTTTCCGAGATCTTGTATTCTTGGTAATCAGCTCGGCGAAGAATTATCTCTCTTAGATAGTTGTATCCATATTTTTCAAACACTTTGACACTGATCACACTGAGAATTCGCATCTGCGATCTGACTGCTTCACGATCAGAGGACTCACTGTGTTTGTTGATATAGAATTCCTTCCTCCTAAACCACCAGTGAGTGATGCCATAGACCGCACTGATGTCATATTCGCGTTCACTTTCAACCCACAAAGATGGAACTAATTCTTCAAGGCCAAAGTCTAGGTAACGAGCGGCTTTGAGCTTGGATATGGATAAGGCAATTTTTCGCTCTTTGTCACCTGTCAGAAGATAATCCAGATCCTTATTGAAGAAGAATTGTGGTTGAATAGTTACCTGACCTGGTGGTCCTCCTAAGGGCAGTGGTTCATATATATTTTGCAGGATTTGATGACCCTCAGGATTACTCAAGTCAACCTTATTTGTCAGCAGCTTATGGCATTCATCCATCTGATATTGAAGAAAGACGTTGTTCTTATGAAAGGCTTTAACAAGGTTGAAAGCTGGACCTTCTAAATCAGCTTTGCAGAGCTTCTTCTTTCCTGTTCGTCTGCAGAACCATTTTATGAATGACCCAATATCATACGTCTTCCTTTGAAGCTTGTTTTCCTCAGGAACTTGATACGTTGTGGCGTATGTATTTGCCCAGTTAATCTCTGGTTCCGGGAAATCATTCGGGGGAATGGTCCATTCTGGTTCAGGTGTGGATGGTCTTTTGCTTTCAGGGATCGGCTTAAACCACGTAGTGGTCGACACCTTGGGAATGTGAGCGTTGTCAGTGTCCTCCATATCTGAGTCATTCCCTTTATCCTGCATTGGAGTGTCATCTGAAGATTGTTCAGAATGTTCTGATTCGGGATCAGATCTGTGCATCGAAGAGTCAGCACCAGCATCTCTTGTGTCAGTGATCTGCCATCCAGTTGAGGTGAGAGCTAGATGTTGTTTGGAAGCAGATGCATCAGACTCCCTTGGTTTCTTTGAACTTTGGTCATCGTCTTTCGGAGGAGGTTGAGCTGACCCAGAAGTGGCAGAATCAGATCTTTTTCTCTTTGTTGACCTACCCTGGTTTGATCCAGCTGAAGGGCCTTCATCATCATCATTAGGGGTGTCAATCGGATCGGGTTGACCCGACCCAAACCCGAACCCGATAAGGCTTATCGGGTCGGGTCTAATCGGGTCAAATTTTCTTGTCGGGTTATTTTGACCCGAACCCG
>BQNB010200745.1:0-10965 GCA_026074375.1 Tanacetum coccineum
GGAAAGGTCTTGGGTTCGAGTCCCAGGCACAGGTTTTTTTTTTATTTTTTTTGAAAATTTGAAAAACAAAAGTGAAGATAAGCTAAGAATAAGCTACTTTTGTGAAAACACTACTTTTAAAAACTGAAAAATAAGCTGAAAATGGCTTAATAAAACTGGCAGGAACCAACTACTTATATTTTTGGCCTATTTTCAAATTTTAAGAACTAAAAAGCTAACTTAAATCTAACCATATGAACTATAAGCTATTTCCTAAACTATCCTAATCCTATAAGCTGAATTGATAAGGATAAGCTCAAATAAGCCTACCAGACTTAACTTAAGACTACCAGTACTAACTTAAAGTTAGTACTGGTGAACAAACAGACAAAACAACTACTTTGTTCTTAAAATTAAGCACTCAAACAAGCACTTGAAGACATGAGGTTTGCTTTTTATGAAACTTTGGCTTAAAGGCTTTAAGAAAATGCTTTTTGAAAGAAATTTTGAAAACTAGAGCTTATAGAAAAAGACTTGTGAAAAACAGACTTATCAAGTAATGAAAACTGACTTTTGGTCTTGAAAACTTAAATGAACAAAAGCTCAACTTTGAGCTTAAAAACAATTGACTAAAAGAGCTTTTTAATGAAATCTATTTTTAAACAGATAAACTATCACCTCTAATCTACTTAAAAACCAAAAATCAAATCCTAATTACTAGATTTACCTACTGAATTTTGATTATGAAAAGGACAGTTTGCAGCTTATGCTGCTGATGTACTTGACAAATGCTAATGAACTACACTCAAACTCCTACAAATGCAGACCTAAAATTCCAATTCTAACATATGTAAAACTTAAAACTAAAAGCAATTAAAACTATTACAATTACTAGAAATGATTTAAGCTTAAGATGCACTTTAGACTTGACAGATTGAATCATATATAAATCTAACCTATGAAAACTCAATTAAACTGAACCTAGCTTATTAAACTTACTTAAACAAACTACAATCAGAGATTAAATCCACAAATTAAAAGCCAAAAGGCCTCTAGCAGTACTAACTTGTAGTTAGTACTGCTATGCCAAACACCCCCTTAATTTCATAGAAGTTCATTTTAGCTTATGAGTAAGAGATTTAATGATCAATTCTCACCAACCAGATATAAAACAGCTTATGACAAACCTAAATAGCAAACCTAAACAAACTAATAGACAGTTTAATAAGTTCATTTTAGCTTGATATGCCAAACACCCCCTTAGAGACTTGTAAGAGCTTGTATGAGTTTGTTGTAAGCTTATGAAACATTAACAATATCATTTAAAAATAAGAGCTTAATAGTGAAAACGGCTTATAAAAACTAAACTTATGATTTTATTAATGATAAAAGCAGTTTACAAGACTTGAAAATTGAAGTTACAAGAGCTTAAAAAAATGAAATTACATTTTAAATGAAAAACTACATAAGCTAATTAACTAAGAAAAATTATATGAAAAAGATATCCCTATGTGTGAGTGAGGGAGTCCTTTTATAGCCACCAGGAGAAACTTCTAGGCTCCAAAATCAGTTACACCTTAGAATAATGAGTTTGAAGGCGAGATCATCCCATGTAACGACTTTCGTCTCGGCACATCCCAACCTTATGGCTAAGTGACCAGGCTTTTGACACCCCACAGAGACTAGTATCGGGACTCACGGACCTTAGGTTTAAAAAACTCTCAGGTTTCCCGGATATACATAGCTTATAAAATAGAATAGTCAAAGTTCGAAAGCATATTTGAAGTTAACAAAAAGAAATTTATTTATTAATTTAAACTTAATATTAAACATTTATGCAATTGTAACCCTTGACCTTTTTGAAGGCTGCAACATCGGTTGTGAGCCGGCAAGATGCAGCAAACTTTTATTAGTCTCGGATTTTTATTCTTACTATGGGCTTTCTTTAGAAGACTACCACATCGGTTGTGAGCCGGCAAGAGGTAGTAAACTTTTATCAGCCCACAACTTTCATTATTATTTTTTATTATTTTATCATTTTTTTTCTTTTTTTATCATATATATATATTTATTTATTTTTTTATTTATTTTTTATTTTTATAGATAAGACGTCTTTTTGAAAAATTCAAGTATAAGATTGAACTAAGACTAAAATTCTTGCTATATATTACATAAAAATTCACATCAAGTGGGTATCAACCAATAGGAGTGCTTGGTGATGTAATTCTCTGCCAAGTAGGACCTCTACACTTGAATTGTCTTGCCATGTCATTAATTGATTTTTAAAAACCCGCCTTCGAATGATTGTGGGTGTTAAAGGTTGAAGACGGTGAATAGTGTAAAACCACTTTTCCCGCCTATATTTTAACTGAAAGGGGGTGGTTGTTTGACTAAGGTTTTAGACTCGTTGACCTGGGTTATAGGTTAGGATTTGGGCCACAGGTTTATAAGGGGTTGGGTTTAGGGATAATTTTTGTAATTTTAGAATTAATGAGAGACTGATTTAGAAATATTTGGAGTTTTGTCTTTTTATGGTTTGACTAAAGTTGACCAAAGGTTGACTTGAGTTTACCATTCTTGACTTTTGATAGCTTTCTCCTAGCTCTTTGCGTGCTCTTCCGTTCCCGTGTTTGTTTTTCTCCGGTTTTGACCGTTTTCTTTAGATTTTTGCAATATCCACACCTACACAATCACAAAGACAAAACAAGCAGTATTCAAGCATTTTAAGCATAATTTTGTCATTTCTATTAGATGCCATCTTTTGCGCGATATAAAACGGATATGTGTTTTCACACATATCAAAATTCCCCAAACTAAGCGATTGCGTGTCCTCACGCAATATTATATGCCTTATAACTAAATACCTCAAAACTTCCCCAAACTAAATCTTTGAAAAGTAGCAAAGATTTTTGTGGAGAGAGTTAAGAAATCACAAGTTATAAAACACCCCTATTTTCCCATTTTTCTAAAACTTTTCAATTTTTTTTATTTTTTTTATTTTATTAATAAAATTGAGAATTATTTTGACTTTTCATTATTTCCAAAAACTATAGGATCAAGAACAAGACGCCATTTCGACTTTTCTGAGAATGCCCCAAAAGGATAAATTCATCGTCCCTGACTTTTCACTTATCCAAACCAAGCTTAAAACAAAATCACAGCTAAATATCAGTAAAGATGCTAACACTACTCATATTTGCAACTTGTGAACTTTTCACTCCCGACATTTATTATATCTTAAGTGAGTGTGCTATTTTGAATTTCAACCATGGATCAACTTTTTGCAACATACTATGCTTCACGTTCCACCTTAGAATAATAAGTTTGAAGGCGAGATTTGAATTTAACAAAAAGAAGTCAATTTATTAATTTAACTATTTAGACATTTATGCAATTGTAACCCTTGACCTTTTAGAAGGTTGCAACATCGGTTGTGAGCCGGCAAGATGCAGCAAACTTTTATCAGTCTCGGATCTTTATTCTTACTATGGGCTTTCTTTAGAAGACTACCACATCGGTTGTGAGCCGGCAAGAGGTAGTAAACTTTTATCAGCCCACAGCTTTTATTATTATTATTATTGTTTCATTCATCATTATTATTATTATTATTATTATTATTATTATTATTATTATTATTATTATTATTATTATTTAAGAAGACTTGTTTTTGAAAAATTCAAGTATAAATTTGAACTAAGACTAAAATTTTTGCTATATATTACATAAAAATTGTTGATTTAAGTTTAATCTCCAAAAACAGCACGTATATTAATCTGATTAAGAGCTTATGCGAGAAAAAAACAACAAGTTACATAAATGAGCTCTTAGGATTTCCAAATAATCCTTGTTTAGCATCCTACTCATAATTAAACTCTATCATTTTTCATTCTTCGCGATAATCACGAACGCTTAGCCCAAAAGTTAAGGAACAAGCTACAGCTCAACACGCTCAATCGGGTCAAAATTTACTCTTATTCTTACCCAGCAAGAAAGTCAAAATTGTGACAAAACACTTATTTTATTTTTGAAAATTTTAAATTTTTTCATATTTTTGAAAATTTGGTGGGAAAACGGTGTACGTGAGAACAACGGGTAAAAATAGGAAAGATCATATCGAAGATATACTACCCCATACTAAAATCAAACATTGTCCTCAATATTTCCTAGCCTAAGACTTAAAAACCCCATACTATAACTCAAAAAGGTTGGATGCATAACTAAAACATGAAGACCAACATGTACCTTATCACTTGAATTGCGTAGCCACGTAGCCAATTTGAATTACCCCTTTGATTTGAGATCGAGGTAAATTGTAGAAGACGGTGAACAGTAACAACTTCTTTTCCCGCGTGATTTTTATAAAAGGGTGCGTTTGTGTTATTTTGACCCAGGGTGAATTTGGGTTCATCCTGCAAACAATCACAAGTGCAAACAACAAACACAAAGATTGGAAGAGTACAAGCCTCCTCACAACACATTAGAAGCTAGAAAGAAAATAGAAAATGGATAAGCATGTGGTGCCTCCCACGAAGCGCTTTGTTATTGGTAACCGAGTCACATAGCTTGACTCGATCCCTGAATTTATTCGTCCTTAGGGAGAGTGTGGAGATCTTGGACTACCTTGGGTGGTAAGTCCCCTCCGAAGTAATGCTTCACACGATGACCATTCACCTTAAAGTTTGGACCATCAGGTTGAGATAACTCAATAGTTCCGTATGGAAAAACTTTGGTGATGGTGAAAGGTCCTGACCAACGAGTTTTAAGCTTTCCTGAGAATATCTTTAGACGAGAGTTGAAGAGTAAAACTCGATCACCAACATTGAAAATGCGGTTTTTGATCTTTGGCGTGAAGGTTCTCCGTCTTCTCGTTATACAATCAAAGAATTTCTCATAAGCTTGATCATGAAGCTCATTAAGTTCAGTGTAGCGGAAGGTTCGTGAAGCACCTGACGTGTAAGATCGAAGTTAGCATGTTTTAAAGCCCAGTATGCTCTATGTTCTAACTCGATTGGCAAATTACAAGACTTTCCATAAACAAGCTTGTAAGGCGTATAACCAATTGGTGTCTTGAAAGCAGTACGAAATGCCCACAAAGCATCGTCTAATTTGTCTGACCATGAGGCACGGTTTTCTCTAACCGTCCTTTCTAAAATACGTTTCAAACCGCGATTTGACACCTCCACTTGACCACTCGTTTGAGGGTAATAAGCGGTAGCTAGACGATGAGTGACCCCATACTTAGACATTACTTTAGCAAATTTATCATTACATAAATGGGTCCCACAATCGCTTATAATAGCTCTTGGTATTCCAAATCGGGCAAACAGAGATTTCAAAAACTTAACTACAACTCTAGCATCATTTGTGGGGAGCGCCTTGGCTTCAACCCATTTTGAAAGATAATCAACAGCTACGAGGATGCATTTATTTCCTCTTGAAGATGGAAATGGTCCCATAAAGTCTATGCCCCAGACATCAAAGATTTCACACACTTGGATGGAATTTTATGGCATCTCATCTTGTTGTGAAATTTTTCCCTGACGCTGGCATGAGTCACAGTTTTTGCCTAACTCATGGGCATCTTTATAGATTGTGGGCCAATAGAAATCGGCATCAAATACTTTTCAAGCGGTAAGATTGGCACTATGATGGACCCCAGTGGGTCCTTCATGACAAGCTTTGAGAATATCAATAGCTTCTTGCCTATGCACACACCGTCGAATGATTTGATCCGCACAAGTTTAAAAAAGATAGGGATCGTCCCAGAAATAATGTTTGACATCCTTAAAAAACTTTCTCTTTTGTTGAGTTGACATTCCTTTGATGATAAAATTCCCCGCATGGAAATTTGCATAGTCAGCAAACCATGGGGTATTTTACTAAAAAACTCCAAGAGTTCTATGGAAAGAGTTCATTATGTTCTTGTATTCTAATACATCCTTATGAGGATTCTCAAGTCTAGATAAATGATCTGCCGCGAGGTTTTCAGCTCCTTTCGTGTCAACGACTTTGAAGTCGAATTCCTGAAGGAGGAGAACCCACCTTAGCAATCTTGCTTGGCATCTTTTTTGGCAAAAAGGTACTTAAGGGCTGAATGGTCCGTATACACTATGCTTTTATTCATGATGAGGTATGACCGGAATTTTTCGAAAGCGTACACCACAGCCAACATGTTCCTGGCTGTTGGTTAGTTTGATTCTGCCTCGGTCATTGTTTTGCTAGCATAATGTATCGACCTAAAGTGTTTCTTAATTCGTTGCCCCAGAACCGCACCTATGACATAGTCGCTTGCATCGTACATAAGCTCAAAGGGCTGGTCCCAATCAGGAGCAATCAGAATTGGAGCTTCGGTTAATTTCTTCTTTAAGGTCTGGAAAGCTTGAATGCATTCCTCTGAGAAAATAAAAGGAGTGTTTTTCTCAAGGAGATGAGTCATGGGTCGAGAAATCTTTGAAAAGTCCTTGATAAATCTACGGTAAAAACCTGCATGTCCGAGAAAACTCCTAATACCCTTGACGGTAGTTGGGTGAGGTAATTTAGCAATGACATCTATTTTGGCTTTGTCGACTTCTATTCCTTTCTTTGAAATTTTGTGTCCAAGTACGATGCCTTCTTTCACCATAAAATGGCTTTTTTCCCAATTTAGAGCCAAATTAGTGTCTTCACACCGTTTAAGCATCTTTTCTAAATTGGAAAGGCACATAGAAAAAGAATTTCCGAAAACTGAAAAGTCATCCATGAAAACTTCCATTGTCTTTTCAATCATATCATGGAAAATAGCCATCATACACCTCTGGAACGTGCCTGGTGCATTGCATAAGCCAAAAGGCATGCGGCGATAAGCAAACGTTCCGTATGGGCAGGTGAATGTGGTCTTTTCCTGATCTTTCGGATCGATTGGTATTTGAAAATAACCTGAGAAACCATCGAGGAAACAATAGTACTCATTTCCTGCGAGTCTCTCAAGCATTTGATCCATAAACGGCAAAGGGAAGTGGTCTTTCCGGGTGGCTTCGTTCAACTTACGATAATCAATACAAACTCTCCATCCTGTTACAAGTCTAGTTGGTACTAACTCATTTTCATCATTGGTCACTACGGTCATTCCTCCTTTCTTTGGCACACAGTGCACTGGGCTCACCCAAGGACTATCCGAGATTGGGTAGATCAATCCAGCGTCAAGAAGTTTTTCAACCTCTTTTTTAATGACATCATGGATCTTTGGATTAACCCTTCTCTGATGTTGGACCGCTGGTTCATAGTCCTCTTCCATAGAATTTGTATGAAACAAAATTCTGGATTAATACCCGTTATTCGGAAAGTTTTCTAGTAATTGCTTGCTTTTGGGACTTTAGAAACCTTTATAGACGGTCTTTTCATCGACACTCAATCTTTACAATTATGACCGCAACTTGTTGTTGTCTCCAAAAATGCATATTCGAATGAGCGTAAGTCTTAAGTTCAACCCCTCAGGAGGTTCATCATGAAGAATTGTGCAGTATTTGGCTTCACAAATTTTTAAGTTCCTTTTTTGTTCTGGCAATAATTGTCCTTGTTTCGAGGTGGTGAAATGATCACTATTAAGGAGTGTGCTTTCTCGAGAATAATGAATGTCCCCTTCTAGGTCATAATAGGATTCATCAACTTTTCGTGAAGTTGGATCAGCGCTAAAGCATGAAAAAGCATCAGCTTCTCTAAAGTAGAAAATCAACTACCCCAAAAGGATGAGAGTCGGAGAAGAAATTGAAAAAAAAAACTATCGGATCCTAATAGGGATTGGGATTTGCCACTGGGGATCATGTCTAAAAATCCTAAATCTTCCTGAAATACTCTTCACAAGCGAATATCCACAACGTCGATCGATTTCGCCGTCTATCATTATATTAACCCGAGTATCTTGAAGTTTGATCAAGATTATAAGTAATGGCCTCATTTCCTACTCGAAGGGTCAATTCACCTTCGTACACTTCTATCAAAGCACGACTAGTCTTATGAAAACATCTCACGAGAATTAGAGGTACTCGAGGATCTGGTTCAAAATCTACGACCACGAAGTCGGCTGGAAACTGGAATACACCCAACTTGTAACGTGAACATCTTAGCAAAAGCCCCATTTGTCGTGAAATCGAACGGTCCGCTAATTCTAGTGTCATGCACGTCGGAGTCAGGTTTGGAAGGTTAAGCTTTTTCCATACGGAAAATGGCATGAGATTTATGCTAGCGCCAAGATCGGCCAAGGCTAAGCATTCATCCATTCTGGGAAATTTACATGTAATAAGGAATCTGTCGGGGTCACCAAGTTTTTCGGGTAACTTGTTAAGTATGACCGCCGAGCAATGTTCGTTCAAAGGGGTCCTAGCCATCTCACTAAGCTTTTCTTTATTTCTAATTAAGGCTTTTAAAGTAGAAGCAAACTTGGGCATTAGAGTCAAAGCATCCATAAAACTAATTTCGAAACTCATATCTTTGAAAATTTCGTAGAATTTCTCTTTTTGTTCATTAGCATTCTCACGGTGCCTCTCATCATTTTGCCTTGAAGGATAAGAAATTGACGGTTTTGGGTTAGGCATCGGTGCACTAACTGGAGCAACATCTGGCTCAGAAACTGGATTTTGGTTTTCAACTGGGACAACCGGAGGTTGGACGTCTTCGGTAATTCCATTATTAGTAGGAAAATTCGTGTCCTTTGTCACATCGGCTCTACGTTCTACTACTCTAGGAGAAGAAGTAGGAATCGTAGGTCCTTGATAAGCAGTACCACTTTTGGTAGTAATACCATTCAAGTCTTCCTTCAGGTTAGTAACGGTGTTACTTGGAAGAGAACCTGAATTCGAAGACGAAGCGGTATTAGAATTTACAAACTTAGAAAGCATTTCCGTTAAATTTGTCATCTGGTTTTGTAAACCTTGGCCCTGATTTTGCGATATCTCAATTTCAGCATCATTAGCCTTGACATAATTCGCAAAATCGGCTTTGATCAGAGTTGATAGGTTGAGCTTTGGTACACGGTGGTTGACTAGTCGGAGGTTATACACTTGACCTGATAAAAGTTTATTTCCACGGTTTGGATTGAAAGGGTTTCCTCGATTTTGGTTTGAAAGTATTTCCTTGATTCTGATTGAAACGGTTTTGATTGTGTTTGAATCAAGGAAAACCAGGAGTCGGATTTGGTGTTGGCAGCCATCGGAGGTCTAATTGGTAGTTCCCTTGATTTATAATTGGTTGCAGCAGTTGGTAAACGTACTCTTGAAATGTTGTCTCGATAAACATTGCATTGGTAACGGATAATTTCAATAAGAATGACACCTCCACAAGTTAACAACTATGCTCAACCGCTTTTACGGGTCGGGAGCTTGGGCTTTGTTTGTCGAAACATAGACTTTCTCATATTCCTTAAGTTCAAAAAACTTCGGTTGTAAAAGCAGCACATCGGGTGACATTCCGAGGGAGATGAATTTGAACTCACTTTACAACGACTCCTTGTTTCGTGATTACGAACCTGGATTTACTCACGATAAATTCTCAAGCATTAACGAGGCATCTTACCAAAAAGTTTCCACTGCAGCAAGAATTCAGTTGTATCTGATCATTATCATTCAAAGCATTGTAAAACGTTTCTAATTGATGTGATTCTGAAAATCCGGATGTGACATGCTCGAGAGAAGTCCATTAAATCGATCCAAGCCTCATAAAAACGATTTGCGTCAAATCTTTTATTGAAAAGCTCCGTATTCTTTCCGAAATTTGTCATTTTTGAAGGAGAAAGAATTGATTAATGAATTTTGAAACAAGATCATCCCATGTCAAAATTGATCGAGGAGGTTCTTTTTCTAGCCAAATCAGGACTGAACCTTCAAGAGAAAATGGAAAAAGCATAAGCTTAATTGACGTGCTCGGGATATCCGGGAATCTCATCGTTGAGGTAATCTTATTGAAATAACGGATGTGAGCATGTGGATCCTCTCTATCATGTTCGAAAAACTGTTTGTTTTGAACAAGATTGATCAAACCATGCTTCAACTCAAAATTAGCATTGATTTCAGGAATTACAATTGCATCCTCGTACCCCTCAGTGGGTGCTTGGAGCAATTGTGCCATAGTCCAGTTATCAGCCATCGGAACTAGGGGAGGATTAACAAAAGGTTCTTCTAAATTAAATGGTTCTACAAAGTAGAAAAAGAAAATTTAAACTAAATTTTTTATTTTTATTTTATTTTTTTTTAAATTTTTAAATTTTTTTTTTTACGGATAACGAGATAGACAACTTAAACCTAATAATCAACAAGCTTCTCGGTAACTCTTCGAAAAGAAAAACGCACAAAGGAGCGGAGGAATAGGAAAGCGCGAAGCTATTAAAAACCTTTTTCCTTTAGGGTCGTAGTTCATAAGAACAACCCGCCTTATACCCCTCTTTGAGTTTGTTTATCTTTTAAAAGGTGAACCGTACCTCGCAAGTGACACAAAAGGTAAGTTTTTGATTCTTTGGTTCGGGAACTTATTAATGGATAATACTTCAGGAAGTGTTTTCAAACTTCCTTTTGTTCTCAGCCTGTCTTTCAGCAATAGTGGTGACTTTCTTATCCATTAGTTCAGTGGCCATTTCAACAGCCTCTTGCATGGTTTTCGGCTTTGATGCTACAATGTTTCCATGGATCATGTCGGGTAATCCGCCGACGTACCTTTCAATCTTATTAGACTCCTCCGGAAACATCCTAACACACAACAGTGCTAGTTCCTGGAAACGTTGGTTGTACCCTATCACATCAGTACCCTTCACTTTTAAATTCCACAATTCAGCCTCGAGATTTTTCATCTCGTTCCTTTTTAAAACAATCTTTCAAACTTGGCAATTTAGCCCCTAAAGTTTATAAAAATGGATTTTGGGCTTTTGTTGGGCTTGGGTTTTGGGCCCAATAAGGTTGTGAAGTGGGTTTTGTTTGTACAATGGCTGAGATTGGCTGTAACTGGGCTAGGATTGGGCCTTCA
>BQNB010200747.1:0-10965 GCA_026074375.1 Tanacetum coccineum
ACTCGGAATGGAAAAGACTGTGAAAGACAAAGCCAAATCGAAGCCGAAAAGTCAATCAAGTCAAAAAGTCAACAGAAAAGTCAACTGGTCAAAGTCAAAGTCAACCCAAGTCAACCCCGAGGCCAAAGTCAAAGAAATATAAGTTTAGGGACTGAAATTGTAAGTCCCTAAACTTATACTTAAAAAAGAAATCAAGAGAAAAGAAGAGGAGGGCCAAACTGTCAATGTGGCAAAGTTGTACTCCAAGGGCTTATTCTGCCAAGCCCTATAACTTGTATCACACAAGGACTGGTGGTGCAATGTGATAAATAACCCTCAGGGGTTGTTTTTGCCAAGTGTCAAAAGCTATATAACCACAAGGACGATGGGTGCAACGAGTCAAATAACCCTGAGGGACCTATCTTGCCAAGTTCCTAAACATATACCCTGTCTCCCCTAACTCTGTTATACCCCCAACCCTTTTTCCCGCCTCTTTTGAACACAAAACCCACTCACGGGTTAACACCCCTTCTTCTAACCTGTAACCTCAAAAACCCCATGGACAAACTCGCCCCTCCTCCTCCACTAAAACCCTAATCCTATTTGGCAATCCCACAAATCCCCAAGGCATATTCGACGGTTTAGATGATTTTTTGGTTTGCTCTCACCAAACAAACACAAGAAACACACAACAAAGGACCTCCACAGCCTATAAAAGAGACAAGAAGGCAGAAGAAAGAGGAGTAGTTTTTTTTTAGTTTTTAAATTTCCTTTGTAATTTTCTAAATTCGTGTACTGTTCATGCAATTAAGTTTCAAAATCTTTTCAATTTCAGTTTGATGTTTTGTTACTACATTTGTACTCTTCTTTAGTTATTAATGAAGCAAGTTCAATCGTGTTTATGTTTTAAATTTCAAGTAATAAGCCATTTTTTAGCAATAAGCTCGTAATAAGCTGTTTTTAGCTTATTACATTCTCTTAAGCTCAAAAGTTATACACAACTTGTTAAAAGCCTTTATAAACTGTCTTTGTTCATTAATGTTCAATACCTTCCTTTTGCATTCAAGTTCATTCAAATTTGGAAGCTCAAGGAGGTAATAAGCTTTAAAGAGCTTATTGAGCTTTCAAGCTCAGGTTTAGAGGCTAAGGAGCCATTAGGTCAGGGTTTTAAGCCACTCACTCAGAAAGAGTGGCTTGGTTCTGAGACAACAAAAATCCAAGGTTTCAATTCTCAATTTTCACTTAGCTTAACTTTTAGCTTAAGGCATTAGCTTATTTGTTTTTAATCTTTGCAAGCACATTAGTTTAGAATTGTTATTTGGCTGTTTTAAGTTCTCATTGCTTGAATGTGTGTAATATCACCTTATCTTTCAAAAACTGTCACTTAAGTAGCTTAAGCTAGTAGAGAAACTAGCTTATTTTTCCAAATAAGCTAGGCAATTTATAGCTTAAATAGTTTAACTAGGTCATTTTAAGTAGAAGTGGATAAAAGGATTTAAAAGTTTTAGCTTTAAAATAGATTTTAAAGTCACTTTGGTTTGACAGTTTTAAAGTAAAGGGGTGTTTGGCATAAGCTAAGCCTTAAAACGGGTCAAAACAGGTCTTGGTTTGGGTTATGGTCAATTAGGTTAGTTTAAGCTTAAGTTTTAAGTTCATTTTAAGCTGTTTTTACAAGTTGTCAAGTTTGAAAAGTGTTTTCCAAAGAGTTTATAAAACATCTTTTTAAATGTGATTCTTAAGACACCACAAGTGCTTAATTAGTTTAAGGGCACTTGTGATTTTGAGTTAAAGTTCAAAAAGGAGTGTGTTTTGTTGTGTTAAAGAGCGCTGGGTCAACATCTTTGGTCTTTTGACTTTGTGAGTCAAGATCACCAGTCCTTTAAGTAGCAGTTTTAAAAAATCCAAAAGAACTTTTCAATTGTGAAAATTCAGCCAGTTTTTATTAGTTTTAGAATGTCAAACTTGAGCACAAGTTGTTTAGATAAGGGGGTACTTAAGCTTTTTTCATTTTTCTTTTCGATTTGAGCTTAATTTAACACCTTAAATAAGCTGTCAAAAAGCCCCATGATTAAGCCTTAAAAGCTCCGCCTGGTGCAAAGGGGAGAACTTTAAGCTTCGTTTTCTTGAGCTTAAGAGTATTTAAGCCCAATTTCTTGGTTTTATCTTAGAGTCTTATAACCCATTAGATAAGCTTTTGAATTCAAGACCTTAATTGAGCTTAATTGTTTGGCTTAAATTAGGCTCAAAGTACACTTAGACAGTTTCTGTTTAGCCTGTTATTTTAGGATTGCTTATTTCCCTTAGCTCATTCAGCTTATTTCATAAGCGCATTTTGTTTACGAGTGAGCTTTATTAGGAGAAGTATATTTAGTTTTTGTGATCAAATCCCTTTAGCTAGCTTTATTTAAGTGCCAAATTTAAGTCCCTTTTAGCTTTTAAAAGCTTTGTTTTAGTTCAGTCATCATAAGCTCTCAACAGCTTATTAGTCTTAGCTTTTTAGCTTTATTTAGAGCCTATTTAGATAGTTGTAAGACCCCCTCTTAGCTTATTTTGTCTTTGTCCTAGCATAAAACGACCACAATGCCAAAACACTTAACCTTATTCTAGCTATTAAACAACTTTAAGCTATTGCGTCACTTTTAAAAGCTGATTTTTTCAGCTATTATAGGCCTTATCACAAAAAGTCGTAGTTTACAAAGTTGTTAAGCCCTACGAGCTTAACAACTTTGCTTTTCAAAGTTTTCAAAAAAAAAAAAGGGAAAGACAAGAGGTCCGGGTGAGCAAGACTCGAACCCGGGACCTCTCGATACGATCCCCTTTATAACACACTCTTACCACTACTGCGCCCTTTGGGTCGTTTTTTCGTTTAAAGACCTCCAAGGCTTTTAATTCCTTAATACACCTTTTGGGAGCTTATAAGCTTAAAAGCTGTATAAGCTTATTTACGGGCTTATTTCTTAAGCAATTTTCAGTTTTTTATTTTTCGTAGGATTTTCATAGTGTAAAGTATTTTTAGTAAATTTTTCAGAATTTTTCGAAGTCATTTAATATTTTTTATAATTTATTTTCGTTAAAAGTTTAATTTATTCAAAAACAATACAAAATTATCAAAAAAAAAAATTTTGGCTTTTTTAAAAATTTTCTTATTGTCATATAGTTGTAGAAAAATACAAAAATTTTCGTAGGTCAATTTTACAGACTTTTTTTCCTTTTTTAAAGAAACGGTCCCGGGTGCGGTTTTTTTTGTCTTACTCGTTTTAGTCAAACTAACTCCGTTTTTCGGTCTAGTCTTTTTCATTCTTCGTTATTTGTCCCGTAGAGTAGTTTAGAAGCAAAAATTTCTTCGTAGGGTTATTTTTAAAGATTTTAGGTTTTTCCCCCTTTTGTTCGGGATTCGTACTCTCGTTTTCTAGTTTAATTTCATAATTTCTAGGTTTTCTTAAACGTTTTTATTTGCTATTGTTAATTTGCTTTTCCACACTTTCAATTCAATTCTCTCCTTCAAACTCCAAATCTTCGACGTACGATTTTCCATTCCAGCCTCGTTGGGGATAAACGACCCGGGAACACTCTATACTACTTCTCGGTTTCATTGATTGTTGTTTTTAGATTATATATATATTTTATATTTTATTATATATTATATATATGGTGTAAAAATCTACAATCAATTTTTGGCGCCGCTGCCGGGGAGGCTGTGATACCGATTTTCGTTACGTTTGACAAATTGTGTTTGAATTTGTGAATATTTTCTTCTACTTTTATAAAAAACATAAAAAAATACAAAAATATTTTTTCATTTTCTTTATTATATAATTATCAGATAAAAAACCAAAGAAAAAACAAAAATAAAAAAACATTGTCCATAAAAAAGAAATAAAATTCACAAACTGTAAAAATACCCAAAATATAAATATTCTCAACTGGGTATTATCATAATCACTTCTCGGTTGAACCTTGTTGTCCCATCTCGAACAAAAGTTTAAAAACTTGCCATTTGTGTCGCTTACGACGTAACGGCACACCTTTAAAACTTAAACAAAACTATAAATGGGTATAACGAGGGTTGTTCCCTAGGAACTAACGACCCGAAAGGAAAATAAGCCATCGCGCTATCATGACCTCCTCCGCACACCTGTGCGTTGTTATCTTTTTGAAGCTAACGTGAAGTAGTAGATCATTTGGTTTAAGTGTCTTATTTCGTTTTGTGAGTCTTTGTAAAATATGTTGTTTAAAAAATTTGAAAAGCCAAAAATAATCTTCTTTTTCTTCGTATCATTTAATTCTTTTCTTATCCATCTTAATGTTTAACAAATTCATTATGACTCATTTCGATATCGTATGGATCACGAATTACGCGATAAAGAATGCCTCGACTTGTGGAAGTATTTACACTTCAAACAGTTGTTGTTACAAAAGTTAGTCTTGGAGACAAGAATTCTTGTTCCAATACCCGACACTCTCAACGATCCTTTAAAATTGAAAATTTTTGTCTCGTTTGATGGAGACCACAATTCATAGGTTTTCATTATCAAGAGTGCTCTAATACAAAAGACATCGAGGAAGTCCTTCAAGACTTCCAAGACAACTGATGATAAAAGGCAATATCCAAATCATCCGATGACAATACCAACGTTGTTAAGCTCCCAAAGCCATTCGTTGGACAACAGGACCCCGGTGAAAAGTCCCTCACCAGTCCTCTACCACATTGACCATTGTTTGTCACGAGTGCGGTTTCGTTAGGTGGAACTTTTGTCGACAATATAGCACTTGTAAGTCTTGTGGGAAAGGTGCTCATTACGGTTATAATTGCCCTCCGAGAGTTCCGATTATCTCTAATCCGGAACCATGCAAAAATCAAACCATTAATGAGCCCCTACAAAACTTGCAAAGTTTGCAACAACAATGTCTGTTTCGTACATGCCAACAATGTGGGTGCAATGAATACGATGGAGTTTGTTTTTATTGTAAAGTTGGAAATGGAACACCAATCAATGTTTCAACTCCGTACTCTTCTAACGATTCTCCAATATTGGCAAACCATCCTCCACAAACCCAATACGTTGCCATACTCTCTGAGTTAGGTGGGAAACGATTCTCATTACGGATACGATTTGTCCACCTCAAGCCGTTTTGTCTACAATCAGGACCCATGTTTCAATCAAAACTTTGATTATTTCCACAAACTTCACCGAGTTTTCCTATGAACAAAATCTTGGGTTGTGAATTGCCTGGGGTCTCATTGAAACCTTACCAATTCAACCAATGAATAAAGACTATTATCATGAGCAAAATTCTTGCTATGATTCAAATTCTTTTGGTTTTGACCAGTTCAAAACCCTGCAAATATAACCGTCGAATCATCCAATCTTCAATCGCTTAAAGTGACCTTCTCAATTCCTCAAAATAAGCCTTATGGACAATGACAAACCTTAAACGTGATTTGGATTTGGTCAAGTCATACAAAAGAAGGAAGAAGAAAAGCGAATTGCGGAAGAGCAAGCGGCTAAAGATCGATATTGGAAGATTCCCATTTGCTACGATGATGACGAAGACGATACCATTGCAATCACACCCGTTTTACCAATCAAGGAACCCGATAACTCTCTAAGTATGGGGGACGAGCATCTTGACACTATTCCAGCAACGGAATCGGACGAAGTAATAAAGTCTAGTGTTGAGAACCTTGTCCCAATCCCAAGTGAGTCCGAGGGTATTCCCGCAAATGTGTGATGTGCCTCTTTGTGAAAATACCACCCCTCTTAATGCTCTCAATGAACATTCTGAGATTGTTGTCAACTTTGACGATGATAATTCTTCAAGTGATGACGATTCTCCCTACGGTGAGAATATCGAGTATGTCGATGCATCACCTCCCGATGTTTGTATCGTACAGCTCAGAGTGGTGGAGGATTGTTGATCCGAAGTTGGAAAGGATTGAAATGACATCTTTCAACAATAAAAGATACATGCGCCTTCGTGAAAAATTGTTGAAAATGTCAATCTTTCTTATTGCTAAGATCGATTCATTAAGAGACAATCCTACTTTCCAACTTCCAGTTATGATCAAGTCAACCTCCAACATTTCCTAATCTTTTCTTGGAAGAGACTAACACCTTGATAATTCATATTCCCGAATACTGAAACTTTTCGCTTTAAATCTAAAGAGATTTAGTAGAGGCAGTCCTACTACTCCGGTCCGATTTATCTCTTTCGGATTAAAAGCTTTCTACGTTAGATAACGATCATTTAAAGAGAAGAGTAGTGCAGTACCATAACTCATGTTGATTTTTTCTCAATATGATTCGTTATCTTTGATCTTTCGAACAGATTCAATTTCCTCCGTGCCGATAGGAGTGACTTTAATCATGAGAGTTCCACATGAACTCACTTCACATCATGTCTCTCCCAAACTTGAATGTTTCACCTTTCAGATTGAGCCCCGATCCAGAATTAGACTTTATGACCTCAAAAATACTACGGGATTCGAGAATGCTTCTAACGACTAATGTTAATTACCATTAGAGGATGACAGTCTTATCCTCTCTTCCCTATGATTGTAAGGATCTTTCTTCTTGCTTTTCTCACGTATCCGTAGTCCCCTACCATATCTTTCTCTCCACCAGGAATGAAGATACCATTTTTGGATCACCCGGCATCTCAATTTATCATTCTTTTTAATGCCAGATGTTATCTCATCGAGTGGAACTTTCATGAAATTCAATGTTTATCCAAACCACTTGAATGAAAGTCCGATGATGATTTTACCTTCCACTTGCTTCCCCATGGACCAATGAATTCGGGGTCGAGTCGAGCTTGTGACTCGGTTAACAAAAACAAGGCGCTTCGTGGGAGGCACCCATGCTTATCAGAAGGTAGTAAATAAATAAGTGGTATTTTTTTTTGTGTGAGGAGCTTACATTATCCATTACCCCTGTTTTGTCTATGTTTTGTGTGATTTGTTGTTGTATGTCCAGGATTTCCCGTGACTGTGAAGACTCTCATGTTAGCAGTAGCCACTAGCAGTTCACATCCTCAGCTTTCCCATTTTGGAATCCAGTATCCAAATCTAATCGACTAAGTAAACGATTTATCTTTTTGGCACACTTATAAACGGCCTAGATTTACGTAGGAACCCCTTTGAAACATCGAGGACGATGTTTAGTTCTAGTATGGGGGGGGGATCTTCGATTTGATGTTTGCCTGCAGTCGTTGTTATCACGCAATCCCGTTTTACCACCAAAATTTTTGCAAAAATACCAAAAAAATTGAAAAATTTTAAAAATTTTCAAAAATAAAATAAGTGTTTTGTCACAGTTTTGACTTTCCTAAGGGTAGAATGAGAATTATTTTTTGCTCGATCCGGGGCTTGTTGAGCCCTGGCTAGTTCCCTCAACTTACCACTTGTTAGGCTAAGCGTTTTCATCACAATTCGATTGCTTCGATTTTAATAAGGTAAGAACAAGAATGATAGAGTTAAATATAAGTTTATGTGCTGAACAAAAACTTATATGAGTAACTTGTGGCCTTTTTCTCCATTAAGCATTCTAACCCACCTAAACATAACGTGCTCAATTCATTCAACTAACCAATCACTGTTTTTAGAAAAAGCTTCAAATTTGTAACTTGATTCTTTAAAGCGAGATTTTTTCTGTCTTAAAAATTCGAAAGTTAAAATGCCAAAAAAGCATGAATGAAAATACGAATGCAAATATGCATGAAATTGAAATTATCCGAATAAGCATACATTTTATTATATGGAACAAGTAAAAGAGTGTTTCCGTGATATCCTACTCCGCTAACCACGAGGTGGGGTTCAAACTAAACATCTAACTTCAAAGGAATTGGTTTGTTTGTGATATCTCACCAGGAATCGATGGTCTAGGTGGGGTTCAAACTAAGACACTTATCCTTAGCCATAATAGGAAGAAAGGTTAGTTTTGTGATTCCGTTCCCACTACGCTAGCAAACGGGGTGGGTTTTCAAACTAAGAACATCGTCGTTGGTTGTGATATCCTACACAATAAAAAGACTAGAGACAGGGCGCGAGGCCTTAGTAGGTGTTCAAACTAAGCAATGCATTCCTAGCTTTATGAACTTAATGATTATAAAGATGAAAAATGTTGCAAAAATTCTACAGTTAAAACTCGTTCTTTAAATCAAAGTTACACAAGGTCCCAATAAGTTGTTGTATTTGAGTCATTGATTCATCTTGAAGAATCACGACTATGGAAATAAGTTGATTTCTATGGTTTGAGTTGAAAAGAGTACACACATTTAAATCATATATCCAGAGTGGAGTTTAAAAAGTTCACAAGTCATAAGTAAGATGCTTAGCATTTAGACTTGTATGGACAAATGATCTTGTTTAAATTGCTGGTTTGTAGCTAGTGAAAAAATCGGGGACGATGAATTTATCCCTCAGTGACATCCGTCGATATTCAATGGGGCGTTTCTCATTCTATACCCAATGTTGATAAAATAAAAGGAAGTCAAACAGGTAGTCGAGAAACGAAAAAGGAAAAACCAAAACTATTAGGGATAGTTATGTACGAATAAAAAATGGTGAAACGGACTATGTCGAAGCTATTGATTCCCTTAGTTTCCCTTGACGAACACTTAGCTTACTTTTCCGAGGTTATTAGTCGAGGGGGATTTGAGATTCTTATTTTCTTGAGTGTTTACTTCATAACATTGCGTGAGGACACGGCAATACCTTAGTATGGGGGATTTTGGTATGTGCTTAATTACTCGCAGAAAAAAAGACCCATACCTTTTACCTTTAAAAACGAGCTAAAAATAACCGAAAAACGGACCTTAAAATGCCAAATATAATACGCTTGTTTTGCTAAATTGTAATATGCAGAACAGATTAATTAAGAAAAGGAACCAAAAAACGAAGCCAAAATCGACAAAACCGGACTCGGAATAGGAAAGCAAGGAAAAGACAAAGCCAAAGTCCAAGCCAAAGTCAACCAAAGTCAACCCAAGTCAACCCCAAAGCCAAAAAGTCAACAAGTCAAGAAATATAAGTTTGAGGGTTAAAATTGCTAAAAACCCTAAACTTATATTTAAAAGAGGAAAAGAGAAAAAAGAAACAAGGGCCAAACCCATTAAAGAAAAGATTATACACAAAGGACCTAATCTGCAATCCCCAAAAGTTATAACAACACAAGGACTAAGGATGCAAAGAGGTTTATATCTTTGAGGGGCCGATTTTGCCAAAACCCCAAACCCACACTCTATCTCTCTCAAACCACTTTTCCCGCCATTGTTTTCCCCCCAAAAACAACTCACGGGTTTACAAACCCGTTTTTACCCTGCAACCCAAACCACCCCATGGGTAAAACTTTCCCCCCTCCTCCACTAAAACCCTAATCCCATTTGGCAATCCCACAATTCCCCAAGCCTCATCCAACGGCTGTGATGATTAATTTTTGAAGAATTGAAGGCCAAGATTGGTTTTTGGTTTGCTCTCACCAAACAAACACAACAAAGAAGCTGGACATCTAACAAAGAAAAGAAGACAGAGAAAGGAGGAGTTAGTTTTTTTAGAGTTTTTTAATTTTCTTGTAATTTTCTAAATTCGTTACTGTTTCATGCAATTAAGTGTTTAAAATCCTTTCAATTTTCCAGTTTAATGTTTTGTTGCTACACTTGTACTCTTCCTTATTCATTAATAAAGAAAAGTTCAATTTGTTTGTGTTTTAAATTTCAAGTAATAAGCCATTTTTTAACAATAAGCTTGTAATAAGCTGTTTTTAGCTTATTACATTCTCTTAAGTACAAAAATAGTTCAAAACTTGTTAAAAGCTTTTTAATAATGTTTTTTGTCCATTAGTACTCAAAAAATTGTTCATTTGAATTCATTGGATTCATTTTGGAAGCAACAAGGAGGTAATAAGCTAGTATTAGCTTATTGAGCTTTAAGCTCAGGTTTTAGAGGCTAGGAGCCATTAGGTTAATGATTTTAAGCCACTCACTCAACAAGAGTGGCTTGTGACTGAGACTACAAAAAACTCAGGTTTCATTTTCTAAAATTCATGTTAGCTTTTACATAGCTTAATTCTAGTAGCTTATTTCTTTGTTTTCTTAGTGCTGAATCATGTTTAGTATTGTTTTTGATTAGTTTAAAAATGCAAATGTTTTAAACTTTGGTAGCTAGGATTCATTTAGGTATCATTTTTAGATTCTGTCATTTAATCCTAATAAGCTAGGAGAGAAACTAGTTATTTCCTTTTAATAAGCTGTGAGTTTTAGTTTTAAAATAGCTTGATTAGGTTAGAATTAGTGTGAGTAGCTATAAGGTTTTAGCTGCTTTAGTTTTTAAAATAGATTTTAAGCTCATTTTAGTTTTGACAGTTAGACTTAAAGGGTGTTTGGGTCAACAGGAAAACGGGTCAAAAAAGGTTTTAAGTATGGGTTGAGGTCATTAGGTTAGTTTAAGCTTAAGTTTTAAGCTCATTTTAAGCTGTTTTTACAAGTTGTTTAAGTTTGAAAAGTGTTTTTCAAAAGTTTTATAAACATCTTTTTTAACTGTGATTCTTAAAACACCACAAGTGCTTATTTAGTTAAGCACTTGTGATTTTGAGTTAAAGTTCAAAAAGAGTGTGTTTTGTGTGTGTTAAAGAGGCTGTCAACATCTTTGGTCTTTTGACTTTGGTGAGTCAAAAATCACCAAGTCTTTTAGTAGCAGTTTTTAAAAATCCAAAAGACTTTTTCATTGTGAAAATTCAGCAAGTTTTTATGAGTTGTAGAATGTCAAACTTTGTGCACAAGTTGTTTAGCTAGGGTACTTAAGCTGTTTTCATTTTTCTTTTCGATTTGAGCTTATTTGACAGCTTTAAATAAGCTGTCAAATAAGCCCTTGAGTTTAGCCTTAAAGCTCCCCTGGTGCAAAAGGGAGACTTTAAGCTTCTTTTTCTTGAGCTTTAAGAGTATTTAAGCCCAATTTCTTGGCTTATCTTGAGAGCTTATAACCCCTTA
>BQNB010200749.1:0-10965 GCA_026074375.1 Tanacetum coccineum
AGAGGATGTCGAGAGCGAGGACTCTAATGTTTCTAATGAGCCAGTTTACTTAACACACCTCTTTTTGATGAGGATGAGTGTTTCGACCCAGGAGGCGATATTAATAAGATCGATGCTTTTCTAGACGATTATAATGACTCAGAGGGAGACGTTCTTGAGATTTTGCATAACACCACCCATAATCTCTTCCCCGAAGTGTTTTTCGATCGTGAACCACAAGGCTTTAAGGATGAACCTGAACTTGATAAATATATGGTCAAAGTTTTCAACCCCGGGAACATAACTTTTGAGGATCGCCATTATCTTTCCTTCACATATGTCATCCAAACTTTTCTTCCTTATTTTACTTATCTGGTGGTTTCTCCTTTTCCTCTCTCCTCCGGGAATGAGGATACCATTTTTGACCCTAACATCTTCGTTTTTCATTTTTCTTCTCTTGAGTCGGTGGCATTTAAAAGTCAAATGGAAGTTTTCTCTTCCACTTGTTTCATCCCCATGGACAAATAAATGCGGGGATCGAGTCAAGATATGTGACTCGGTTACCAAAAATAAAGCGCTTCGTGAGAGGCACCCCATGCTTATCCATCTATCTTCTTTCTTATTTCTAATATGATGTGAGGAGGCTTGTACTCTTCCGATTCTTGTTGTTTGTGCTTGTGATTGTTATAGGATTGACCTACAATTTTTGAAGACTCTTGTGTTCGGATTTTTGTCCCTGTCCACTCGAGCTTCCTAGCCTTTGCTTGCCATTAGTTTGGGGAAATCCAATATCCTAGATTATTATAGACTAACATTTATCTGGTAGCATACTTGATAAATGGCTTAAGATTTTTGTGATACTTTCTCCATGCTCGGATTATGCATTCGACTCTTTGAGTTCTAGTATGAGGTTTTAAGCCTTAGACTAGGAAACATTGAGGACAATGTTTAGTTTTAGTATGGGGTAGTATATATTCGATATGATCTTACCTACCTTTTGCTCGTTGTTCTCACGTACCTTGTTTTTCCTACAAAAATTTTAAAATTATATATATATATATATATATATATATAAATTGTTTAAGTATAAAAAAAAGATGAAAAATAAAAATTATGGATAACGATAAAAAGAATAAGTGTTTTGACACGAATGTAGGCTTTCCGTTGGTGAGAACAAAAGTAAATTTTGACCCGACCGGTTTTATATCTTAGCTTTCTCCTTAACGTGTATAGATTGAAATTTTGCTAATCTTTTATACAAAGAGCTATAAAAAGCAAGTCTAGCTTGAAAAGGTCAAGACTTTGCAAGTTCTCATAATTGATTTTGAATATGCGAAGATCGATTTATTAGGCTAAGCATTCACTACTTTCTTTCTAGAATTTTAAATTTGTGAAGAACAAGAGATGATAAGAGTAGAATATAAGTTTTGAATGCTAAACTAGAATAGTTGGATTTCATTAAGCTCATATGTGTTAATTGTGGCTTTTTCCCTCCCCTTAGCTTGTTCATTCACCTTTATTATATAATAGTATAATAAATAAAAGTTAAGCGGTTTTTTTGGTTAAATAATAATGTTAATAGAAGTTTTCTTTAGTTTCTTTGTAATTAAGAAAGAGTACACATTAGGAAACTTAATTTGGCAACTATATGTATCACAACAATAAATATTGTGCTATCTACCCTAAAAAAGCCTTAGGTATAATGGGGAAAAGTAAAATTTAATAAATGAAATTAAAGGCCCTTATTCATTCCATAAAGAGCCTAGGTATATGGAATTGATATATTAGCTTAATTTTTGTCTTGTTTGTACATTAAAGAGCCTTAGGGTATATGGTGCAAATAAGATTGGTCCATTTATGTCTTAAAGAGCCTAAGGGTATATGACATGAATGGTCCTTTGCTTAAGTAACCTAATAAAAGACAAATTTTGATTGCCTCGATGTGGACTTAATTTTGATGACATTTGATCTTTTGAAAAGGGCTAGGAGCTAATTATTACGTCTTAACCGTTACGCTTTATTTTTTGGAATTAATAAGTATCGAAATAAAGTCTTAAAGAGCCTTCGGGTATATGACTTTAAATAAAATCTTGAGATACAAAATTAGGAATAAGGGAGGAGAAGTAATACACAATTAGCTTTTATGAGTAGTGTTAGTATCATAACTTGTATTTTACAATGATCTCGTTTTTAAGCTTGGCTTGGAGGAGTGAAAGTCGGGGACGATAAATTTATCCATTTGGACACTTTTTGTGCTTTTTGTTCTGTGATCCTCAAAGTTATCAATGAATAATAAAAGCAATACATTATGTCACACAAGAATAAGTTGTAAGTTGTAAATTATGAAAATCATAAAAATGGAAAAACTTTGAAAAAATGGGAAAACGGGGTGTTTTAAAACTTGTGATTTCTTAATTCTTCCCACAAAAGACTTTGCTACTTATTCAAGGTTAGTGTATGGGGAGGTTTTGAGATTTGGTTTTAGAGCATATACATTGCGTGAGTCCCAAGGCAAATCGTACGTTAGTTTGAGGAATTTTGATATGTGAGAAATCACATATCTATTTTATACCAAAAATGACTCTAAAAAGATGAAAAATGAATATATTGTGCTTGTATATTGTATATTTTGTCTTTTGTGATGTGTAGGTACGGATATTGCAAGAATCACATAAAAAAAGCCAAAAACCAGGCAAAAACGAACCACGAACTGAAAAGATTAACAGCAAAGCGGAATTTATCAAGCAAGCCAACAAAAGTCAACCAAATACAACCTTGTACAACTCACAAGATGAAAAAACCTTAAAAATAACAAAAAGCCTTTAATGTTAAATCAATTCACAAAAAGTCCCCAAAATCACTAACACCGTTAGGTCTTTTTACATAGTGGACTAACGTTCCGTTAAGTCTTATTATTAAGCTAACCTAAAACCATTTAACCCAAACCCCATACCCAAAACTGTTTCCCAATTCCCTTAAAACCCCAAGTCAACCCTCATTTAACACGGGTCAAACAAACATAAAAGAGAAAAAGTCCCGCGAATGTGTTTACTATCACCCTCTTCAAACTTACCAAGCAACAAAATATGAAGGGATAACCTACTTATCCTACATGGCAACAAAGATGCTAGTACCAAGCTCCAAGTCGGCAAGCCAAGACGTCATCAATTGCAATGATTGGTCTATCTGACACAAGGGATTACACGCGTGCATCAAAGAAACACACCAAATGAGGAAATTTACACTAAAATCAGTGTAAAAGAAGCACAAGGCACCAAATGAGTTGGGATTGCCACGCTGGCAATCCATGTGAGTATTTTCATCCAAGGGCCACGAAGCAAGATCCAATGATTAGAAGAAATCAAAGGCTGAGATTAAAGGGAGCGTGTATGAGCCTAGATCCTACCACTCTTGCCCTAAAAGGAGCTCAAAACCAACCCACACACACAGAGGAAGTATGTTTTTAATATAGCTTTTAGAATAGTTTTTAGCTTATTAATGTATTTTTAGCTTATTTGTCATTCTAGCTTATTGTATTTCCTTTTAATGTAACTTTCTTTAAGCTTGTATTCAGTTTTTATCATTAATAAAAGTTTACTTTACATATTGTTCAAAGTTTTCAATTCATGTTTTAATTTCTATGCATAATGATCTGAATAAGCTCTTAATATTGTTTCATAAGCTAAAACTTTTGAAAAGCGCTCATAAACTTGAATACTCCATGGAATTGGATGGCTGCTTTGAGTATTCAAGTTGGTATTAGTTTCTGATGGTCAGAAGTTAGGCTTAGATTAGGATATTGGATTAAGCTTAAGCTATTTTTTATAAGCTCTACTTTGAGCATGCACCTTTGTTAAGCTGAGGTGGAGGTACTTTTCTCTTTACATTTTTCTATTTTATCTGCTGTCAATTTACATTCTAGTTATACTTTGTACTTTAGCTTAATACTGCTCATTGTTAGCTTATTATTGTTGATTTTAGCTTAAGTTTGCTTAATATTGTTGTTAGATGCTTATTCAGTTTAATTGATAGCTTAGATCTTAATCTGTAAGTTATTTTTATAAAACAGTAAAAAAATCAAAAACATTAGTATTTACTGTTAGCTTATTACTTCTGCTTATTTTGTTGTTAAAATATGCTCATTAAGTCTGTTTTTAGCTGTCTACTATCTCGTATTAAGGATTTGGGCTTTAAATGTCAAATTTATAAACTTAAAAATGGTTTTGATCAATTTAAAGGGGTGTTTGGCTAAAGGCAGTACTAACATAAAGAAGGACAGTCCCTTGTCCATTGGCCCTTTAAAATATATTTAGAACATCTCTTTGAGAGTTTATAAAGCTAGGATCAAGTCTTTATAATTAAATTAGTTTCGAACAAGTTTAAGTATAGGCTATTTTAGATCTGTGGTCCATAATTCATATCCTTAAGCTCTTTTAGCTTCAATCTGTTTTAGTTGTTTTTGTTCATCATTTTGTTCATATTTTGATATTTAAAAGTTGTTAAAGCCAGTCTTAGGTCTGCACTAGTTGGTTTTATGAATTGTGGTCAAATGCATCAGATAGCAAAAAGGCCTTAAAGCCATTTTATAGCTTAAAATTCAGCAGGTTAGAAGTAAAGTTAGCTTTTAATTTTAGAGCAACCTGTAATGCAAGGACATATCAGATCTTATGAGTTTATTTTGTTTTAAAAAGCTAATTTACTTATCTATTTTTAAGCTTGAAATCAGTACTTTGTCATTTTCATTAAGTTTTTAAAAACCAAAAAAAATAGAGTAACTAAATAAGTAGCTTTTTCAAGTAGCTTTTCAAAGTTTAAATAGATTTCAAATTACTTTTAAAGAACTGTTTTAGATAGCTTATAAGCCAAGCTTTCAAGTGGTTTAAGTGGTTAAGCCATAAGGATCCGTTTGCTTACTTAAAAATAAGCTCAAAAATGCCCTTTAGGACTGTTTGGTAAATTGTTTTATGCTTAAGTGCTTATAGTGCTTGTTTCAGCTTATGGCTTGTTGTTTGGATTAAAAGTTGTTCCCATTTATCTTATTAGGATAGTGTTAAAATGGCTGTTTTCAGCTTAAATGGTTTGTTTAGAGCTTGTTCAAGGCGCGTTTTAGTGTCAATTAGAATTGAGTGAAAAAGGCCAAAATGTTCTTTAAGTCATGTCTGACTTTTTAACAAATTGTTTTTCTAGCTTATTTAGATTTTGAAAAAAAAAAGTTTTTCGTTACAAAATTTGCTTATTGTAAAGCTATTTAAAACTTGTTCAAAAAGTTGTTTAGAAAAATAAAAAAAAAAAGGAAGTAGGGTTGCTGCACCAACCCTACCTCTACGCACACCTCAAACCGCTTGAGAGGCAGAACTC
Organism: Tanacetum coccineum; assembly: GCA_026074375.1. Taxonomy (NCBI): domain Eukaryota; kingdom Viridiplantae; phylum Streptophyta; class Magnoliopsida; order Asterales; family Asteraceae; genus Tanacetum; species Tanacetum coccineum. Next base: position 5,338 of record BQNB010200749.1, read on the forward strand.
CTCAAGCACACACACACCGAAACCACTTGGGGGGGTCTCCCTTTGAGGACTTATTAACGCCAATGAGTGCACAATTAATAAATTTGAAATACCTTTTTGTTTTGTTCTTAAGTGTGCACTTCAGTCTATTTCTAATTTTTCAAGCTTATTCGTTAAGCTTATTCTATATTATTATTTTCGTTGCATTCCTTTGCATGTTAATAATTTTTTAAGAATTTTCTTAGATTTTAAATCATAAGTTTTGTATTTTCTTCATTACTTAGTTTAAAAACTTTTTTAAAAATCATAAAAAAAAAAAAAAAAATAAAAAAGGGTAAAATTCTTTTTCTAAAAATAATTGTTAGGTTTAATAGCATCTAGGAAAATAGTTTGGCCATTTTAGGTTTATTTTTGCTCAAACTTAGATTTTAGTACGTGCGTTTCCCTTTAAATCCCCGTACACGTTTTCATGTTTAATGCTTAGTTTTTGTTTCTTAATTTCCGTGCGGATTTCCTTTGCGTATTTTATGTGTTTTTATTCGTAGAAATAGAAAACCAACTCAAAAATTTTAGAACCATTCAAGTCATTGTCCAAACAAAAACGAGGTCTCAATTTCATAATTCTTGGGGTATAAACGACCCGGTGAACACTTATCGGATAACGTACGATATTTTCGTGTGAATTTTCATATTACCTTTGTCCTCAAGGGTAATTTTGGAATTTCTATACTTTGATATTATACGTATAAAATTGTAACGATCAGGTACACACAAGAAGAAGGAATTGATTATGATGAAGTCTTTACTCTTGTTGCCAGAATTGAAGCAATTAGGCTATTCTTAGCCTATGCCTCATTTAAAGACTTTGTGGTGTACCAGATGGACGTCAAGAGTGCTTTTCTTTATGGTAAGATTAAAGAGGAAGTCTATGTTTGTCAACCACCAGGATTTGAAGATCCAGACTTCCCTGATAGAGTATACAAAGTAGAAAAGACACTTTGTGGACTACATCAAGCTCCTAGAGCTTGGTATGAAACCTTGTCAACTTATTTGTTGGACAATGGGTTTCAGAGAGGCAATATTGACATGACTTTGTTTATCAGAAGGGACAAAGGTGATATTCTGTTAGTTCAAGTATATGTAGATGATATCATATTTGGCTTTACAAAGAAGTTGTTATGCACAGAGTTTGAGAAGATGATGAATAAGAAGTTTCAAATGAGTTCTATGGGTGAACTCACATTCTTCCTAGGACTGCAAGTAAAGCAAAAGGAAGATGTAATTCTTATCAGTCAAAACAGCAAGCACATCTATGGAAACTCAAAAGCCTTTGCTCAAGGATGAAGATGGTGAAGAAGTGGATGTTCATTTATATAGATCAATGATTGGTTCATTGAAGTATCTTACTTCTTCAAGACCTGATATTATGTTTGCAGTGTGTGCCTGTGCAAAATACCAAGTCAACCCAAAAGTATCACATCTTCATGCTGTGAAAAGGATTTTTAAGTACTTAAAAGGTCAACCTAAATTGGGCCTTTGGTATCCAAAAGATTCACCTTTTTATTTAGTAGCATACACTAATAGTGATTATACTGGAGCAAGCTTGGATAGGAAGTCTACAATAAGAGGTTGTTAATTTCATGGGTGTAGATTGATTTCATAGCAGTGCAAGAAGCAGACTGTGGTTGCTAATTCCACAACAAAGGCTGAATATGTAGCTGCTTCAAGTTGTTGTGGCCAAGTGCTTTAGATTCAAAATCAATTGCTTGATTATGGGTATAACTTTATGCATACAAAGATCTATATTGACAATGAGAGTACTATATGCATATGATGACATCAAATAACGTCTATTTTATAGCATCATTTATCCCACGATATTAACCCACTTTGTATAGTTATTGCAAAGAATTGTTACTTAATCGTTTATATTTGAGAATTGCATAAATTAATGGAAGTAAAAAATGGTGAAAGAAAGCAAAAGGCAAAATCGCATTTTGAGCATAAACGTAAGAGTTCAATGAAAGTCTCTGATCTGACAGCAAAAACGCCAGTATTATTCTAAACCTATGCGAGCGTTCTAAGCGCGAGTTGACAGAATCAAAAGACCAATTGCGAGTCTGAGCTTGATGCGCGAGACGCCGTATCCATGTCAATGATACGCCGTATGTAATACTTTGGTCAACGAATAAGAACAAGCTAGATTTACCCAATAGGCCGTATCCATCAAGAAGATACGGCGTATCCGTGCCTACACTTCACCAGATACCACGAAGGATTTAAGTCCAATACGCCGTATCCATGAACATCAATACGCCGTATTCAAGATTTATTATACACGAAGCTTCTAGAAGATATCAAACGTGGTCCTTACTCCAAGAAAGCCCAATACGTCGTATCCTACATTGATGGATACAGGGTATCGACCTGTTTCCAAACCCTATATATAGACGACCCTAAACTCAGTTTTAGGCATGCAAGTGAATCCCTAAACCACCAAGTCGACCAAGAGACGATCAGAAGAGCCTAGAAGGTCAGAAAAGATCCTCAAGAACATAGGAAAACTCTTGTAATCTTCGTACAACCAAAAACGCGTTCGATCGAGGTTTATTTACTTTAATCGTTCATATATCAAACTGTGTGTATTTTTACAATGACTATGGGCTTATACCTTTAGGTATCAGCCATGTTTATGAGGATCTAATGTTTGGTTTGTTTATCTCGATTGCTTAATTTATCATTGATTGTTGTTTATGTTTATCAATTTATATACGTTTACGTGCTTAAGTATGCGACCTATCATTCAACCCAAGGTATTATTCTACATATTTAATGGCGTTGCAAAATTCGTTGTTGTTTGGGTGCCTAGGCAAAGATATCCTATTAGCTCTCCATATTGCAATTTATCATCAAAGATTACAGGATCCACAAATATTGACCTATCTTTGCCTTATAATAGTGACTAAGTTTGGAAACTAGTAGTGACCCAATGAATCAACATTACATTCTAAACCATAGGTAAAGACTCGACAGTGGACTACTAGTATATTAATTCTCTTAAGCAGAAAATGGGTAAGTCTCCATGATCTAGGGTATAGTATAGAGCCCCATTAACTTAGAACCTAAGATAGATTAATAATCAACATAAGGATGCTTTAAGCGGATGCGCCTAATTGTGACAGAAATATCGAGTCTATGTCTTAGGACGAAGTACCAAGCCCTAAGTCTAGGAATGATAATCCCATACGGAAGATAAAACAATCATTGCACAAAATAAACCAACCTGTTTTATATATATCAGATAATCATGTTGTATACTTTTATTCCTACATAGATTCTCTGACCGTTATGATCCCTCTATCCTGCTATCTTCCTTGTGTGTGTTTATTACTTTACTTGTCATCAAAACCTTAGGTTAGATACACAAAACCATACCAGTCTCTCGGGCCGAAACCCCCCTTTTGCATTAGTTTTAGGTTTAACTTAGATAACTAAAATACTGATAGAATTAGGATTAACACTCTCGCTCTTAGTGATCGACACCCTACTTACCATGAAATTCCATCTGACCGGGTACACTGCCCGTTAAACTGTTGTTTTTAGGTATAGTCGGCATAAAATAAATAGTAAAACTTGATACATAAAATAACACCTACACAACGACACATCAAGTTTTTGGCGCCGTTGCCGGGGAGTGAAGTTGTTTAATTCTTATTTATTAGTGTTTTAGTTTAGTGTAGCTTATATTAATTTGCATATTTGTGTGTTTGTTTTGTATGTTTAATTTTTTGCATTGTATATTTTTGCATATTGTGTGTTTGTGTGCATTATTCAAAATACGTTGTAATTTTTTTTAAACCAATACGGCGTATTAACTGAATACGGCGTATTAAGCTATTTGACAGTTTTCTTTTCTAGCAAATTTATTACAGGTTAAAATGGACGACTCCAACATTACTATAGAGGAGTACATCAGGCTTGAGGAAGAAAAAACTCGTAGGCATGGTAAGGTGTATAACTGGGAAACTGCTACGTATGGTAAATCTGGGATAATGAAGACGTCCACGACCTCGGATCTGTTGAAGCTGAATTCTCAGCTATAGTCTTTAACGACACGTTAACATCTGAAGTAGCACTCTCATGTGAGCCTACGGTAAGTTCTCTTAACAATGATGAAATTGTCTTTAGAATATCGTTTGACGAATCTGAGGATGAAGATTGCACGGTAATTTTTGACAAAAATTCATTTTCTTACAAAATAATTTATGTCAACAATTTAAAAACAGATTCAGAAAATGATAATGATAATATCAATATGCCTTTGCTTCCATCACCCAAGCCTACGGTCAGTTATTTTGATGATTTAGACTTCTTTAAAGATTTCGAGAATGAATTTCCAGCCATTGTTTACAATGATGATCAAACGTCTAAATCAGATTTATTAACTGAACCGATTTTAAACCCTCAACATATCGATGAATTTAATTTGAAAGATGAAACATCATTGTCCAAATATGATGAAAAAGAACAAAATGTTTTAAACTTTAATGATCTATTTCCTTTTAACGTAATTTATCCCAATGATGCAAAACCGGGTACGGACAATGATAATGATAAAGTCGATATTGAACACTCTTTGGGAGAATTATCTGTCAAACTGCTACCTGATGTAATAAATACGGATGATGGTGCCTATGCAAATGAGTCAAATAAGCTTTTGGAAAAATGTCATGATAGATCTAATGAATTTTTCAAAACTGAAATTTTTGTCAAGAAATTAAATGTTAATATCGTGGCTTGTAATTATCTTAACAAAGGGATGCCATTCATTTTCCTAATCAAGAATTTGTTTGTGCCATTTGGCATCCCGTTCGACCCCAAATTGTTTTATAAGGATGTGATTAAATTGGGGAAAGTCTAACTTAAATACTTTTTTGTAAACAAAAGTGCTTGCCGGGAGACAACCCGGAATGTATTTTCTATTTTAATCGAGTCTGTCTTCCCAGACTGTCTATACGACGTATCCAAACCCCATGGATACGGCGTATTGCCTTCTGGACGTTATCCAGTCTTGATTTTCAGCACCGTCTATACGGCGTATTCATCAAACGAATACGGCGTATACGTCACAGGTATTAATACGGCGTATCCTGGGGAATGGATACGGCGTATCGACTTCCTGTACAGTTTTAGCTACTTATTTCGAGTCTAACCAAACGAATACACGGAGATAGAATTGCATTTGTTTTCTGAGAATTTACACAGGACCTCATGAAAGAAATATCGACGAATATTGGTGGAGAATTTACAAATCTAGAAATCTTGATGTGTTGGAGTCTTGAAACTTCAAGGCGGTTCTTCAACATGAAATCTTACTCATAAACGCAACTTAGAGAATCTACCGAGCAAATATCAAGGGAGTTTCTCATTCTAATTCTTTTTTTAATTCCCGTATTTAATATTTATATATATAACGAGGACGTTGTATAATTCAAGTGAGGGATGGAATTAGAATGTTTACTTGTCCTAAATTTTCACAATAAAAGGCTTAAATTATGCTCAAATTCAAATTTTTTTCAAGCATACTTTTGTGAAAATTACTTGATACATAACCCGCACACAATAACCCTTGTTAGATATTGTGAGGAT
>BQNB010200753.1:0-10965 GCA_026074375.1 Tanacetum coccineum
AATCCTACCAAACTCATGAAGATCACATGACGTTGTACGAGGCTCTAGAGAAGTCTATGGCTCGAGATAACAGAGACCAGCTCCTGTCCGACTTGGCTGAACCAAGGAAAAAAGAAGAAAAAGAGACAGGGCTCACCTAAAACACATCTGGCTCTCCACCTCATCCTCCACCTCCTCCACCACCACCAGCAGGTCCCTCTAGAACTTCAGGAGCCTCTGGTGCTTATGGGTCATCTCAATCACCACCTCCTCCTCCACCTCCATCCAACACTCAGGGAGCACAAGCCTAGGATTAATGTTTGGCCAAATTATCTAGAGAGAGAAAGTGGGAGTTCTAGAGAGAGAAAATTACTTAGTGTGTGTGCTTTGTAACTAAAATAACATCCACCTTCCCTGCTGGAAGGCGGGTATTGTATACAAGAGCTTGTGCCCTAAACTGGGCTCCATGGAGTGGGCTAACAAGTGGGTCAAAGGGACCCGAGCCCAAAACATAAGTGCTGAAGGCCCGAATACCCGAGGTATTTTTCCTTTCCTTTGATTTGTTTGTGTTTTTCATTCTTCTTGTGTCTTATTACTTTTATTTCACAGATTCTCGGGGAAAGGGCATAATGACTGATGTTGATGTTGCACCGTCTGCCGGTGTTAGCCGTGCACGATCTTCCTTTGGCCCTGCATCCTCCTTCAGAGATGTCTCCGAAGATGCCATTCATAGAGAGTTCTTTCCCTTTTCCACTGGTCCCTACTATGCTACCTAACCTGAGGGTGGTATTGCCGGGAATTGTGAGTTTACTCGCGAGTGGGATGCTCCTCACCAGCCTACTCTGATGGTCCTGCCCAAGGAAGTTTTTAAGGATCCTTCTGTTTGTAAGACTGTGGTAGATCAGTTTCCAACACCGGGGGAAATGGTCCGGATTGAAGCTTTATCCTCCGATCAATTAACTGCCAAGATGAGCGTTCTTCACTGTTTAATGATGTCGCATGGTGGTGAAATTTTGGCTCGGTATCGTGGTTTGCTTCTATCTCATCGTGAGTAAGTGCATGATTGTAGTTAAATTCAACCTTTTTAATTATATAAATATATAATAAATATATAAATAATAAGGCTAAATCAACGGTAAAGTATTCCGAGAGGCTTTTAAAAGATTCGTTTCTATCCAAAACAAAATCCCTCAAAAATCTACCCGGGTCGTTTTCCCAACGAGGTGCAAATTGAAAATCGAGAACATTCGTGATCGCGTTTTTGAATGGTTAAAGACTTTTGGAGTTGGTTTTCTAATTTCTACAATTAAAATGCAAAAACGATGAAAAAAAACCTAAAAACGAAAGCTAGAACGGATTTAAACCTAAAAACGAGAACGGGATTGAAAACCCGTTCTTTAAAAAACCTAAATGAGAAATTTTAACTCTACGGATGCAAATTTAATTTTTCTAGATGCTAAATGATAAAAGAAAATTTTCTAAAAAAGAATTAATTTTTTTTTGACTTTTTTATAATTTCTTATGAATTAAAAACAGTTTTGAAAAGAAAAAATGATTAAAAATAGTAAATGATTTTGGAAAATTATGAAAAAATACAAAAAAGTAGCTAAAAGTATGCTTGATTTAAGAAAAATAAAACAAAGTTCCCAGCTTATCCCAATAAGCTGAAATAAGCAGAAAATGGCTTATGGGCTAAAAAGAGGGTAAAAGAATATTAAATGCAAACTATGACAGAAAAATCCCAAGGGTGCGTGTGTAGTGCAGTGTGTGTGTAAAGGTTGAGGGTGTTGAGGTCCAAGGTTCGAGCCTTGCTCACCTTGGACTTCCACCTTCCCTTTTTTTATTTTGCAAATTTTTTTTATAGACAAGCTTTAAGAACTTAAAAATAAGCACTTTTAATAAAAACAACTTTTTTATAAACCACAAATAAGCACTGAAATAAGCTAAAAAGTGACAGAAAGGGCTTTTTTACACTAAGTCCTAATTAAGCTAACTGTTGGGCTATTTTAAACACAAATAAGCTGGCAAACAGGCAAATAAGCTAAGAGAGGCCCTACACTACACCTAATAAGCAAGTTTAAACACAAATAAGCAAAGAAGATAAGCTAGAAATGACAGAATCTATAAGAGACTTTTAAACTTAAAATACTAAGCTACAAATGCAAATAAGCTTAAATAAGTTCTACCCTAAGTACAATAAGCTAAAATAAGCACTAACTAACCTAATAGGCAAATATAAACCTAAATAAGCACAGAAAACAATAAGCTAAGCTAAGAAAAGGCCAATAAGCACTTGGGCAAAAACTGCCAATCAAACAGCCTAAGGACACTTTTTGGGCTTAAATTTAAGCCACTAAAAGGATCCTTATGGGCATATGGCTTATATGAGCTTAAAGCCTGACCAAAGGGCTTTCAAAAACAACAAAGTGAAAATGGTTTGAAACTTAAATAAGCTACTAAAAATGCTAAAGAAAATGGTTGTCACTCATCAGCATAGGAGTTTTTATGCATTTGGGTTTTGGGGAAGTTCCTGGCTTTAGGTTTTGTTACCGAGTCGTTTCTTGAGTGTCTCGAGTTTTGGCGTATTGGATAGCTGAAGGATGAAGTCGGGGGGTGTTGGCTGCTTTATGATTCTTATGGACCAATTGTGGAATGGCCATTTATTTGTTGAGAGGCCAATAGTGTTATTGTTGGAATTTGGGTTTTTTCATTGGGTTATTCGTGTGCAGGTGGTATGTGAAGATTGGTGAGGCAATTACATGGAGATTATTGGGGTTTGGAACGACAAGTTTTTATTGGGGCTTCAGTTAGGTTTTTAGGGTCGTTTGTTTTTGAGTGGGGAGTGGGGGTAGAACGTTTACTTGTCGTCACCTATCTAAAATAGGGTATGTGGGGGGTATTCTAAGGATAAAGTGAGGCTAACATTTGTGTGGATGGTTATAGGTCGTGTTCAAGTAGGATTGGTGGTAGGTTTTTGATTTAAAAAATAAAAAATGTATTTGCTCCACGATCTCAATGGGGAGGCCGTTTTTGGGAGGCACTGTAAATGGAGAGTTGAATATTGATTGGATAGAAGTATTGCAAACTGCTAGGTCACTAACTTGTGAAGTTGTTTTTGTAACCACATACTGGTGGTAATTTAGGATACATTTTACTTTGAGGGGTGAACGTTAAATCTATTTGTGTTTACACTCGTTTAAATGTTATACTTAAATTGGAGGTGGTCTATGTTGGGTTTAGGTATCCAAAATAAATGGCAGGCGGAGTTTAACTAGGGGGGGCTACACAAAGGGGAAATTTGTTAGACAAGTATGAGTTCGGAGGGATTAGGATATTTGGGGCGTTTTCAGAGCTATTGGATCATTTCTCGTGTTGTGGGATTATTGGTTTTGAGGTTATTACTGAAAGTTAATTTATAGACTCATCTTCTTAAAAATGGTGCATACATAGTTTGCACTTTGTTTGTTTACTCATTTTTGTAGCTACGTTTTTGTATGACACATTAAAGTTCGACTGTAAATGGTTCAGTTGATAGTTTGTTGAGGTGCATAAAAGTGGGCGGTAGTTGGCGGGGTTTGGATACAATTTTATTGGTTTATTTTTAGAATAATGGAGATTTATCATGTGTTTTATGGAATATTGATTTGTTTCATGTTTATTCGATGATCCTTTGTTTATAGAGTTCTGTCAGCCTAGTTTTCAATTTTTGCTGGTTACATTTTGACATAATCTTGTAATTTGTATATGTAAGCTTTTTTGGTATTATAAGATCGTATACACACTTACTAATTTCCCTTGCTACAATAAACAAGAAACAAAGGAATTATTGTTGTTGGTTTGTTCTTGCAGCGTGTCGTGGCCATTTGTATACCCCGCGAACCTATAATCTACACACGAAGAATGGGTCGCGTCGGAGTTTTCGCAAGTGGTAACCCGAGTGAGTTGAGTGTATGGAGATGAACTCTATATGGAAAAGATTCCGTGGCTTCGATCGAGAATTTGTATTTGTGGGGTTGTGGTGGGCTAGGGATTTGGGTCGCTGATGATGGACGTGTATCGCGGAGTTATGACTGTAATGAAACTCGGATTTAAATTTTCACTCCAAACACCTTAAATTCAAGTTTTAATGTCTTAAAATGCTTATACAAGAAGCTAACTAAAATCAATATTTAAAAGACAGTACATTTTACAATGACCAATAGCTTTAAAGAAAACACTCTAAATATCTCATTAACTTAGTCGCGAAAAAAGACAACCATTACAAAGCAAGGAAGTTGAGTTGTTTGTTCTGTTTAGGATTTTCGGATCTTGGAAATAATAGGGTTTGATCAAGAATAAGTGCAAGATACCTCATTTAAGTTGGACCTGTCAAACGCTCTCGCACGCAGACAATTTCGGAGTATGTGTGCCAACTTGAGAATATTATGTATCTTTTGGAAGATAAAAAAGCTATTTCATAAAGATCGATTGTAGTAACTCCTGTAGATTAAAGTAACTGGTTTATATGAACTTTCATGTCTATCTACTATATAGCTATGGTTATAATTTGGATTTGTTGTTATGTTTTTTGTTTCGTTTAACATTTAAATACTTGAATCATGAGATTTAAAATTAGCTAAAAGTCATTGAGAGGAGTAGTCCAGTATTTATGCATATCGGTGATGCACATGGTTTCTATCAAAATTTGATTACAACGAGCAAGGCTGTCGCGCTTCACAGCGGACGTCGTTATTAGCTACATAATGATTAAATAATTTGTTTGTCTTATTTTTATTATAAGCATCGACCTCGGATTTAGATAGCCATCTGAAAATTACAAGAAAATTTTTAATTCATTCGGATATTCATTAACTACACAGAATTCGAATTATATTATACAACATCTATTTAAGTTGTTAAGGAGCCGACACTGCTGAGAAGCCGTTGAGTCAAAGATCAGTCTGAGGGAGAGGATCAGCTTGGAAGCATGTATGACCTGAGGCTTGTGAGCCCCGACACTGTTCTCTTGGGCTTAGCCATGTTTTTTTTTGTTTTCCGTGTTACATTTTATGGTCGAGATGTATCATTTGTGGAATATGAAGTTGTTATTTTCCTTGATAATAGATTGACTTCAATTTCTGAATGACTATTCTACCCTCTTTTGCAGTCCTGATGTGCAACTGTATATCACCATTCACCATCATCATCAATCAATTTTATCAAAATCATATCATTTCTCAATATTGCTCTTCTTACCAATCTCTATATCTTTTAACCTACAATAGAAAAATTAATTTAGGATAATTTTACTCAAAACACATCAACCCATGGGAAACGCCCACTGAATTTATCTATATGGGTAGTAAAACACATGTGATATCTATATGATTAAATCAGTCAATGAATGAAATCACGGATCCAATATAGTTTCTGATTTGATACGTAAAAACTTTTCAAATAATTGAAAAAAAAAGAAATCTGTGACAAGATATGTCTTCTTTCTTCGTCCTGACATGTTGTTCACCCATTATACATTGTTGAAGCATTTAGTGCAATATAAAGAAGCGAAATGACTTTGACGAAAGATATTGAAGTGAGCAAGCGAGGAATAGGAAGAAATGAAAAACTGGCGTCGTTGAAGGGAGTATCGGAGTGAGCAGCATCGGTGGGAATGGGTCAGCATGAACAAGGGGTGACTGTGGTGCTGGAGGATTGGAAGGGTGACTGGTGGTGAGGAGGATTGAAAGGGTGACGTTTGATGATGAGTGAAAATAGAAGAAAAATATTGAAGGGCATATTTGACCTCAAAGGTGTCCTGGATAGGAATAGGTTAGGTTTTTACACTCTTCCACAATAAGGATTCCCTTTTCTAATAAGCAAAAAAGAAACAATAAGAAATTCTGTTTGGGAAGGAAACTGTTACCAAATGGGCCATTAAGTCAAAAGTAAACATCCCTTTAGTGGCTTCTCCATTAAGGTGCCACTTTGCTTGAGGGTTACTTGCATTTGTGACACATGTATTCCATTTATCCAAGTGATTAGGTTTAGTTGCATCTTTAACACATGTTTTCCACTATCCATGTGATTAGTAGAGAAGTATATATTGCCCATAGAAGGTTTCGTAGGGTTTTTTAATCGTTTCCATGCATTTTCAGCATCCCATTGAAACCTTCTTTTGAGGGTAGTAGCTTCCAGGTATGTATAAAGCCATTTTCTTTATGTTTCATCAATGTCGGTGCAGTTTTGAGGTAGTGACGGTGTAATATTGTAATGTGCTTTGATCGCTTGGTGTTTTGTTTGTGATTAGGGATCATAAAAAGTGAAATTTGGTATGTGGTTTGAAAGTTGTAACTATGTAGTTTTTTTGATTGTTTGGTGGGTTATTTGATGCAAATTGTTGGTTTTTGATTTGGTTTAGATGTTTGAGGCTTTATTTGTTGTGGCTTTTAGTTTGTTGATGCATTATATGTGTCGTGTCCATGTTTGTTTTAATCTACTTAGTAGGCTTTTGTTTCTTTGTTTGTTGGTTTGATGTTTTGAAGTTGCTTATTAGGCTTTTGTTTCTTTGTTTGATGGTCTGGTGTTTTGCAATGGTGTGTAAACTGTAGCTTATTATATGATCAATTGCCTTTCTTTCTGTTTTATTTCTATTCATGTAAACTTATGATGGTATCTTATTATATGTGGACACTATGATTTCTTTGGACTGTTGTTGTTTGAGTTTTTATAATAAAATATGAGGCCATTATCAAAATACGAAAATGGAAATAGTAAAATTTAGCTATTTGGTCAATGATTTATAAGAAATGATAGAAATATTGTGTCACACCCCGCTAAAGCGGAAAAACGGAGTGCAACAACTCAAGTCTCCAAACATAAGACAATAGATAACACCATACATGATTTAATTTAAAGAAACATCCAAATTACAACATTTGTCCAGATACAAGTTTCAAGATAACGACACAAATTGTTTAAACCTAACTTTCCTAAAATAAGACAATTGTTTTTAGAACACATCATAAATCATGATTTAAATGAAAGCACCCATGCATATGCTTTCCTAGACTTCCACCTACTGATGATTACCTAAAAAGTATGATTAAAACGGGTCAACTATGAAATAGTTGGTGAGTACACAGGTTTTAAATATATCAGTTCATTTCTAATTATAGTAATATAAATCCATTGGTTATACAAGCTTGTGAAAATGGTCCGTTAGTATGTTTTACCGTTAATGTTGGTAGCCACTACTTAATCCAAATAACACATTGACCACTACATTCCACTCATATTCTGCGCGTCAAACACGAGTAAGCTAAATAATATGTACCCCCAAGCGTTCGATAATCCGAAGGAGCAAGGGAATTGACCTTTCCCTAAATAGCACTATCCATAAATATCTACGGCTCATCTCGGCCTAGGGAGGGGTTAATAATTAGTTCATGGCTTTAGATAACTACTTAAGCGTATAACACATCATACATACCATATTACAAAAGAAATCAAAGCCGAAGTTTAGTAAAATCCCAACATTCAAAATTTTTATAATTCGTTAATCCACAACCAATTCAGTTTTAAGGTCAATTCATGATTTTCACCCCAAAACGCGAAAACACTTAAAAAGGGACTGTGAAACTCACCTTTTCGAGAAAAGAGTGTGTATGCAAAAATGACACAACAAGAACACTACCACGACCCCTACCAAACCTCTCGAACGTTTACCTTCTAAACCGCGATCCAAGGCAAGTAAAATACTTATTAGTAACTCCATGATATGCTCGGATACAAAAATGGCAACTAGTTAGGTCACCTGTTTAGACTCATCAAAACACAACACTTTTACCAAAAATGCGTACTTTCACCAAAACGTTCACGTACCCTATTTGTCTACCGTCAAACCTCAAGATCACAAGGACTTGGAATACGAATTCCTTCACTTGAGTATCAGAATGGCTTGGTCTAGGGAAAACAAGTCACGTATAAACCAAATACATTTCAAAATCACATAAAATCATAAAGTCTAAAATTCCCAAACCTATCCTGATTTTATGGTCACTACGGGTGACCATTTCACCAAGAATAAAATTTTTACTGACCAAACCCTTCATACACCATAAGATATAGTATCTTTGACGTATTCAAGAATTTTTATAGAAATTTTAGAGACCTTTAACCTATGCAAAAAGACTAGACAAAAGGGCATCATCAGTTTCAATTTTGGAAACTAATAGACCTGTCCATGCATGTCATCGATCAGAGGGTTAAGAACATTGAGTTAGGTTCTAGGCTTCTTGAATACTCAAGTTAACACATAAAAATATTCCCAAAATGAAATTCAAAGCTTAACATGAAGTTATGAATGAGGTATGAGCATGCAAAGATGAGTAAAGAAATTTGTGCATACTTTATCTTGTGACGGTTGTTTGGAGATCCAAATCTTTGATTCACCCAATGAGACCACTGAGGTTCTAAATATAAAACAAAAAACTAACTATCAGAGGTGGAATCAATGGATTTCACCATAAAATGAGTGAGTTATGGACATGCAAAGTCGGGCTATAAAACTCGACCAAAAATGATAGTTTTGTACCTTGACGTGTAACTATAGTTTGGACGACCAAAGCTCCATGTTATTCCTTGAGACCACTGGGATTTGAAAGATAACTCAAAACCCTTGATTCCTGGAGAAAGAACCTCACTTGGAGATAAGTAATGAGGGAGTTATGATCTCTTTAAATTCGACCATCTTTTTGGAACATATTATGTCCCAAACTCCTACTCACCACAAGTGGTTTTCTTGCATCAAAATCAAATAAAAACTTGTATACAAGCCCTTAAATATTTTTAACAATGTTCTTAGGTGTTTTTAAAGACTTCAAGTCTTGTTGCACCATGAAAATACCTTTATTACTTGGATTTAATGATATAGAGGACAAGTTTTTGAGTTTAGAGACGAATTTATGTATGGTGTGTTGATGGGGATTTTTAGGTGCAATTGGTACAAGATTAAGTAGGTGAATATGGGATGTATGTTTATGGTGTTCTTACTAGTTTTAGGTGGTGGTTTCATGGTGGTGGCGGTTTGGGTTACCGAAATTTATAAAGAGAGAGAGCGAAGGGAGAATATTTTCTTTGTGTGTGTAAAATGGTAATGTGTATGGGAAGGGAAGGGTGTAGGTTAGCCTAGGCAGGCCAAATGGAGGGGGATATGTGTATTAATTTTTTTGTCAATATATATATATATATATATATATATATATATACATGCACACACACACACATACACACACACGCACGCGCGCGCGCGCACACACACACACACATATATATATAGTGAGATATTCAATACAAAACCACTTTTTTGTACAGAACTTACAGAACCACCTTTTTTACTCTTAATAATACATGATGTATAACATGTCAATGCAAAATGGCATTTTTGAAAATATCTACAACTTATTTTAGAAAAAGTAAATAAATTAGGGGAAAATTAGGTATTTAGAAAAAAGAACTAAAACTATCCGTAACTTTAGGATCAGTTACATCATTCTTATACATATATGAATCTTAATGACCTAGAAACCACCACCCATCATTCATAATCCCTAAAAATCGCCACCCCCTTCTTTCTATATCATTTTCGTCGCATCATTTTATCAATCTATTGATGAAGATCTTTTGTTTGTAATCTATTGGACTGAGATCTGGAAAAATCAAAAATTAGTTATTTTCTAAAAAACCCTAGCCACTTTATGTGTGAGTTTCTTATGACATCAAAACAACAACTACCATGATCACACATCGCTATGGATAACCAGGTGATTGGAGGAGGAGGACAACAGCGACGTCTGTTGAAGGAGGAGGACAACGGCTATCACACCCCGCCAAGGCGGAACCGCCAGGCGTAACACGATAGGCATCATCATAACACATTGATGTTAACAATAGAGAATAACTATAATGCAATTAAATTAAAACCAAAGTGTTATGACGACACCTAACACAAGAGGAGTCTTGTATTGAGGTTAATCGCAACACCACAATACATAGACATAAACAAATCCCAAAGATAACATCATCATAAAACAAAGTTTTCAAAGTACGAGAGTATGAAATGAAGACTCTAGAAAGATGGACTCCATATGCAAGACCCTAAGGTTTCGCTAGCCATGCATCTAAACTTCCTTAACTCCAATAGGCTCACCTGAAAATGATACTTTAAAACGTCAACATAATGTTGGTGAGATTCATAGGTTTAACACATGTACTTACTCCTGCTGCGAATCAATAACATTAGGACATACAAGAATATTATACACAAATGCAAGCAATTTAAATCATCACGCGACATGGGATAGGCGTACCCCTCCGATCTAATAAGTCACACAACATGGGATAGGCGTACCTCTTCGATCCAAATCACAACACATAAGCCATATAATATCAAGTAATGTCTAAAATAAATAAACAACCATTCTCAGCTCTTAAAACATTTCAAAATTAATTTAGTATCATTTTCACCCCAAGAAACATAGAAAAAGGGGCTATGAATACTCACATCAAACTTCACAACACGCATAAAAAGTCCAAGCAAAAATTTACACAACATAATTAACGGGTTACACATGATCAAGGATTTACAGCCTTAATTCATGTAACCTTTCAATTGATGGATACTAATGTCTAATAAGCTCTTATAAACATCCCATAAAGCTTACCATACTTAATATAAACCCGAAACACTTTTTATGTCATTATTCTAAATTATGGTTCATTGCAAAAATTTAGAGTCACTTTACGAATTTTTATAAAAATATCAATTGACCTCCAATGTCTTCTATATTTCATTTCGAACAACCTCAATGTGCTATAAACCTACCGTAATTTTTCTAAAAAGGGTTGACAAACTTTACTATTATTCAAAAATTCGACAACACAAAGTGTCCAGAAAGTGATCTGATTCGACTACTAAAAACTTTGACTTGATCAGACCCATTTAGACAC